>MJUU01065957.1:2359-15148 GCA_002080025.1 Modiolus philippinarum
ATGTGCATGAAGGAATATAATTATTGTCTAAAACCAGGAAGGGGAGATAATTGGACTTTGACTTTTCATTTAATCCCCACGTATGGGTTACCTCGTAAGCGCAACTCCTCTTAAACCACTTGAAGGATTTTTATGAAACATTACACAAAGGAAGGACACTATATGGAGATGTGCATGAAGGAATATAATTATTGTCTGAGACCAGGAAGGGGAGATAATCTGACTTTGACTTTTCATTGATTCTCCATGTATGGGTTACCTCGTACGCATAACTCCTCTTAATCCACTTGAAGGATTTTGATGAAACTTTACACTAAGGAAGAACACTATTTGTAGATGTGTAAAATGTCAAATAGGCTGAAAAAAAGTGAATTTTATATTTGATTTAGACAGAGTGTTTTCATTGGAATCTTGTGAAAAGTTCTTTCTTGAAGATTATATCATTGTGTCCATACTTGTATTGTGTCCACACTTGTACTGTGTCCACACCTGTATTGTGTCCACACAAACTTAATTTTGCACTTACCATATCGATTCAATATCCAATGAGCAGGGGGTATATTTGGCTGCCATTCGGCCACAGCTCTTGTTTCCGAGCTATAAGGGGTCAGAGGGGCCAAAATTGCAATTATAAGAAATATGCGAAATCCTTATTTTTCATCAGATTTTGATGGGATCTTTTCTTTGGATTATTCTCATTGTAAGCTTTATTTTTCTAATTTTGGGTCCAGCTTATTACTGTATTAAGCTTTTTTTTGTGTCCATCTAATTACTGTGTCAAGCTTTTTACTGTGTCCAAATTTGCTCTAAATTACACTTTTTCAGATTTCAGTGGTCGACATTTTGCGGTCGTATCATGCTGTGCTCTGTGTAGCCCTTTATTGTGATAAGGTCATTTTCTCAGTAACTATAAGTGGTAGATGAATGATATTTGGTATATAGGTTGGTTTTGAGTATTACATGGGAATCTGCTATATGGCTTTTGTCTGTGGCCTCAATTTCACGGTTCAATGAACTTGTTAAGTTTTTTGTGCTTAGTTTAGTTTCTCAATAACTAACAGTGGTAGGTCAATGATATATGGTATGTAGGTTGGTCTTAGGTAGTACATGACAGTCTGTCCCATGTCCATTGTCCTTGAACTCTATTTCACGGTCTAGTGAGCATGTTAAGTTTTTGTGATAAGGTCATTTTCTCACTAACTATAAGTGGTAGGTCAATGATATTTGTTTTATATGTTGGTCTTGCATAGTACATGGGCGTCTGCTATATGGCTTTTGTCTGTGACCTCAATTTCACGGTCCAGTGATCATGTTGAGTTTCCTCGTATCTATTAATGTAAGTTCAATAATATTTGGCGTGTGGGTTTGGCTTAGATGGAAGATGACAGCCTGCTATTTGGCTTTAGCCCTTGACCTCATTTTCACAGTCTAGTGAACATGATTGTTTTTTTCAGTATCTATCAGTTGTAGGTCATCAATATTTGGCATTTTGGTTTTTGTGTCACCTGCTGTAAGCAGAGTCGACACATAGGGATTACTATCCGTCGTCTTACGTCGTCGTCATACTGCGTCGTCTGTCTGTTTTTGAATCAGCAACTCCTTCAAAACTGCTTGTCCGATTCCAACAAAACTTTCAAGATCTGTTGTTGACCTAGTGGAGTTGTGCATCTGATACTTAAAATTTTGATTTTACAAATTTTAGAGGTTCAGAGAGCAAAATTGCTCATTGTGAGTCTGTTGGTTTGAATCTGCAACTCCTTCAAAATTGCATGTCCGATTCAAATGAAACTTTCAGGATATGTTGTTAACCTGATGTAGTTGTGCAACTGATACTTAGAATTTTGATTTTTTTTAGATTTTAGAGGTTCACAGAGCCAAACTGCTCATTGTGAGTCTGTTGGTTTTGAATCCGCAACTCCTTCAAAACTGCTTGTCTTATTCCAGCCAAACTTTCAGGATATGTTGTTCACATTGGTGTAGTTGTGCACCTGATGCTTACAATTTTGGTTTAACAGAATTAGAGGTTCGCAGAGCCAAAATTTGCTCATTTGCTAATCTGGTTGTTAATCCACAACTCCATCATAACTAGAAGTCAGATTCCAACCAAGCTTGCAGGATATGTTGTTCACTTGATCTGGTTGTGCATCAGAAAGTAAAATTTTGATTTTACAGATTTTAGAGGTTCACTGAGCCAAAATAGCTCATTTGCTTATTCAGTGTGTTAATGTGGGACTCTTTCTAAACTGTAAGTCATATTCCAACCAACCTATCAGAATATATTAATATAATTGCGCACCTAATTCTTAAAATTTGATTTCACAGATTTTAGAGGTTCACAGAGTCAAAATTTCTCATTTGTTAATTCAGTTTGTTAATCTTTTACTCCATCAAAACTGTCTGTCAGATTCCAATTAAACTTTCAGTATATATTGTTTATTAGGCCCAGTTATGCACATTATACATAAAATTTTGTTGTCCCCACCACAATGTGACGGAGGGACATAGAAATGGTCTGCGTCCGTGCATCTGTGTGTCATGTTTTTTGTGGGCGCAACTCCTCAGAAACCGCTGGTCAGAATTCATTCAAAGTTTACATGATTGTTAGTCACCATTAGAACTAGATCATATCGCATCGCCATTTTTATTCGTCAAATTTTGTGGGAGTTATGGGACTTTGATTATTTCCACATTGTTATACAATGGCAAATCTTGTGGACGCAACTCCTCAGAAACCGCTGCTAAGAATTCATTCAAATTTTACAGGATTGTTAGTCAGCATTAGTGCTAGATCATATCGCATCGCCATTTTGATTCATCGAATTTTATGGGAGTTATGGGACTTTGATTATTTCCACATTGTTATACAATGGAAAATCTTGTGGACGCAACTCTCCAGAAACCGCTGGTCAGAATTCAGTCAAATTTTACAGGCTTGTTAGTAACCATTAGTTCTAAATCATATCTCATCACCATTTTGATTCGTCAAATTTTGTGGGAGTTATGGGACTTTGATTATTTCCACGTTGTTATACAATGGAAAATTTTGTGGAAGCAACTCCTCAGAAACCGCTGGTCAGAATTCATTCAAATTTTACAGGATTGTTAGTCACCATTAGTACTATTTCATATCGCATCACCATTTTGATTTGACAAATTTTACAGGAGTTATGGGACTTATCGACTTAATGCATGCTACAGCATAGGAACACTTTGTGGGCACAACTCCTCGGAAACCACTGAACAGATTATGCTGAAATTTTGTTTGAACATTTGCCACCATATGTACTTGATCATATTATGCTGCCATTTTGAGTCAACAAATTTTACGGGACTTAATGCATACTACAACATAGGAAGACTTTGTGGACACATCTCCTCAAAATCCAATTAAGGGGTTTTGCTGAAATTTTGCTTGGCTGTTTGCCACCTAATGCAGTTGATCATATCCTGCCGCCATTTTGATTCTCAAATTTTTACATGAGTTATGGGACTTTATGGACTTTACTGCAGCGGCGGGGGACATAGCTACGCGTAGCAATCTTGTTTTTACAGAATTTAGGGGTTTGCCAATCCAACATACCTCATTTGTTAAATCATATAAGACCCCAAAACTGTATTCCAAATAAATTTGCAGAATATGTTTTTCTCCTAATATAGATATGCACTTGATACTTAAAATTTTAATTTTAGAGATTTTAAATCTTTACTGATTCAAAAATTTCTCTGCTGTATATCAGGCGACACAAGTGTTCCGTGGAACACTCATCAATTTTTGGTGATATGTGACAGTCTATTATATTGCTTTTGTCAGTTAATCTAATTTCACAGTCTAGTGAACATGTTAAGTTTTCTGATTTAGGCAGTTTGAGTTTTTACATCAATTTTGCCACCAAGCAGGGACAGGCTAGACATCAATTTGGGTCCACACTTGTTTGTACATTATTGATTTCAGCAATACATGTTGTAATGGATAGTAGAGCTTTCAGTTGCAATGGAAAGCAAACCAGAACACTGAATATTTGAAAAAAAAAGTGTTCTGCTACATATTTTCCGTCACAATATAAATTAGATTATAAAGGGAACCCCTGCCAAATTTTTTTTATGAAAGGGGTACTCTGAATATTTTGATTTCAGCAATACATAATACCTGGTTTATAAGGGGAACACCTGCCCAAATTTTTTTGTCCCACACCGCAACGCGGAGCGGGGACATAGAAATGCCAGGCGTCTGTGTGTCTGTCTGTCAGTCCGTCACACTTTCTTGTAAGCGCTCTCATGCATACAAATTATAATGGATTTTCATGAAATTTATACCAAATGTTTATATCACTAATACCTTGGTCAAGTTCGAAAATCAGCCTTGGTCAATACTTTTTGACGGAGTTATGGGACTTTGACCGAAATCATGACTCTGTTTTATCCAAAAATTGACCTTGTAAGCGCTCTCATGCCTACAAATTTTGACGGATTTTCATGAAATTTATATCAAATGTTTATATCATTAATACCTTGGTTAAGTTTCGAAAATCAGCCTTGGTCGATATATTTTGACGGAGTTATGGGACTTTGACGAAAATAACGACACTGTTTTAGCCAAAATTTGACCTTGTAAGCGCTCTCATGGCTACAAATTTTTACAGATTTTCATGAAATTTATACCAAATGTTTATATCACTAATACCTTGGTCAAGTTTGAAAATCAGCCTTGGTCGATATTTTTTTGACTGAGTTATGGGACTTTGACCGAAATCATGACTCTGTTTTATCCAAAAACTGACCTTGTAAGCGCTCTCAAGCCTACAAATTGACGGATTTTCATGAAATTTATACCAAATGTTTATACCATTAATACCTTGGTTAAGTTCGAAAATCAGCATTGGTCGATATTTTTTGACGGGGTTATGGGACTTTGACGAAAAAAACGACACGATTTTAGCCAAAAATTAACCCTGTAAGCGCTCTCATGGCTACAAATTTTGATGTATTCTCATGAAATTTATACCAAATCTTTATATCAGTAATACCTTGGTTAAGTTCGAAAATCAACCTTGGTCGATATTTTTATACGGAGTTATAGGACTTTGAAAAAAATAACGAGGCTGTTTTAGCCAAAATTTGACCTTGTAAGCGCTCTCATGGCCACAAATTTTAACGGATTTTCATGAAATTTATACCAAATGTTTATATCAGTAATACCTTGGTTGAGTTTGAAGATCAGTTTCGGTCAAGACTTTTTGACGGAGTTATTGGACTTTGACAAAAATAACAACACCGTTTTAGCCAGAAATTGACCTTGTAAGCGCTCTCATGCCTACAAATTTTGACGGATTCTCATGAAATTTATAGCAAATGTTTATACCACTAATATCTTGGTAAAGTTCGAAAATCAGCCGAGATCGATATTTTTTTACGGAGTTATGGGACTTTGTCGAAAATAATGACTCTGTTTTATCCAAAAATTTACCTTGTAAGCGCTCTCATTGCAACAAATTTTGACAGATTTTCATGAAAATTATACCAAATGTTAATTCCACTAATACCTTGGTCAAGTTGGAACATCTGCCGTGGTAGATCCTTTTTTTATCCACACATATTTAATTTTGGAACTGCCCTGAATGTTTGAAAATATTTCAATTTCATACCGGTATACAGTATACTAGTATATGGCATGAGCGGCTTCTATTCTTGTTTGAATGGTGGTCAGAATTGGGTTTTAATGGATAGTGGAGCTTTCAGTTGCCATGGAAACCAAATCAGAACACTGAATCTGAAAAACAGTATTCTGTTACATATTTTTCTTTGCAATTTTAGATATATGTATAAACTAGATTATAAGGGGAACCCCTGCCAAATCTTTATTTTGAAAGGGGGACTTTGAATGTTTTAATTTCAGCAATATGTATAACCTGGATTATAAGGGGAACCCCTGCCCAAATTTTTTTTGAATGGGTTGTAATGGATAGTGCATACTTGCCGACCTCAAATTCTGCTTTTGGCGGGTCAAGACCCAATATTCAGGTATGTGGTGGCAGGTCATATCATGTCAAGCAATTCACAATTTCAGAAATATGTATTAACTATATTATAAGGGGAACCCTTACCAATTTTTTTTTTTTTGAAAGGGGGGGTATCATGGAATGCCAGAGAACAATAAGAGACTTGTAATTAAAGTTCCTAGCGTTACCATTGTTGTAGCGTTCTATTGTAACGTAACCTCTTTTTATGTATCCAAGTACCGGTACGTCAGTCTAGACACGTTAGTAGAAAACGAATGTATTTCTTATTTAACTTATTCAAGTGAAGTACTAACCATACCAAGGCCAACATATTGGTGCCGTGACGATGGAAAAGTTGAAAGAAGTAAGAGGAGCGCACAGAGGTGCAGTTACCAGATTAATAAATCGGATGGACGAGAAGTTGGATTCGAATGAAGTGACATTTGGGGTGTTGAACACTACAATTCAAACATTGGAGCGGAAATTAGTAACTTTACAGAATTTGGACTCTTAAATACTTGATTCATTAGCTCCTGAAGAAGTGGAACAGGAAATTATGGATAGTGATGGTTGTATTCACCATATGGAGGTAACAATATGTAGTTACAGAGAAATTCTCTCAACTCTAAAGCCAGGTAATTCTTCAACAGCAGCGGTGAGTGCATTTTCGTCTTCTTCTACCTCATATCAAACACACCAGTCAAATTCCCGTGATGAGAATCAAAATACTAATCAATTTCCTGTTAATCAATCAAGTTCAGCTAATGTTCCCACTGTAGATCCAGTGTTCACAAATCAAGACTACGTAAATACAAATGCAAATCCAGCCTACGAAAACCCTAGTACACATTATGATTACGTTTATCCAAACGCAAATCAAGGAGCCAACTTTTATCATCGCTTACCCAAACTTGACTTACCAACTATTACTATGGCAAACCTTCTGGAATTCATACTACACAACAGTACATACAAACCTGTCCCTTACAAGTGTACAGAAATTCAGTTATTTAAAATCTCAACTCGGTCATGATAGAACAATATATAGCAGGATTAGCTATTACTAGTGCAAATTATGAGCAAGTTATTTATTTACTCAAAGATGATTTGGGACAAGAGCAAACAATAATCAATGCCTACATGCGGAAGTTGATTGAACTACCACACCCAAGTTTGACTCCACACAGCTTACGTAAATTTCATGACAGTATGGAAGCCAGCATTCGCGGCTTAGAATCACTAGGACAATCACAGAGTACATATTGTTCACTCTTGATCCCGATTATTTTCGGAAAATTGCAAGATGCAATGCGTTTAACAATGAGTTAGGAACACGGAAAATGTAACTGGGATATAAATTCACTACGGGAAGCCATTTCCAAAGAGATGTATGCACAAGAGACAAGTCAAGCAGCAGCGAGTGACATTATGACACCCACCGTATCTTTACATACAGGTTCTGTGACAAAATCTCCCTAGCCAAAGGACAACAATAAAAGTAAAGTACAGAATAAATCCGTAAAGTCATGCGTGTTTTGTCAACAGTCACACCCCGCTATTGATTGTACTAAAATAACGGACCACGAGAAGCGATATTCAATAATCAAATAAAAACACCTGTGTTTCAATTGTTTCGGGTCTCATAAACTCTCAGAATGTCGATCCTGTTTCACTTGTAGAAAATGCAACAAGAAACATCACACCAGTTTATGTGATATTGATAAGAAGTGTGAAAATACAGCAAGAAAAACACAACCAGACACCGTAGTTAGTTCTGTAGAAGTGGAGAATGATAATAATTTAAACACTATGTACACTTCGTCTTCTAGAACAGATATATTGCTCAAGACCACTATTGCGCCGTTATGGTCAGACCAAAATTGTATGCCTGCAAATATATTGTTTGATGAGGGATCACACAAATCTTTCATAAGTGAGGAGTTAGCCAAAGAACTGAAAATAAAACGTAACGGAACATCAACTATAAGTTTAGCGACATTTGGTGATGCAACCGGAAATGTACGTAATTTGTTGACCACTGTCATCCAGATAGAAGCTCTTAATGGAGACAGGATACCAGTTGAAGTGTTAGTACTTCTGACTATTGCAGCACCTTTACAAAACCGCATAATTTCTGAAGCCGTGAAATTAACAGACTTAAAAGGTCTCAAGTTAGCACACCCTGTACAAGATGGAGATTCAAACAAGTTCAAGATATCTTTGTTGATAGGAACCGATTACTATTGGGATATAGTTGAGGACACAGTAATTCGGGGACCAGGTCCAACTGCCGTCAAGTCGCGCATTGGATACCTACTGTCAGGACCAATGATTAATTCAACAGGCTCTATGATTTCATCATCGATGTTCAATATATTGATTCAACACAAAATGAAGAGACAGATCTAGCGCAATTTTGGAAACTCGAATCAATGGGAGTGACTGAAAATGAAATGTGGACAAAAGAAAACACATCATACGAAACTTATGAATCCAGTATAGCTTTTGAAAATGGTCACTATGTGGCAAAAGTACCTTGGAAAGAAGATTTCCCAGAGTTACCGAGCAACTATGAAATCACCAAATGTAGGACTCAAAATCTCATTAGCCGATTAAAGAAAGATCCCAAGATGTTACGTGTCTATGGCCAAATAATTGCAGATCAGGAGAAACGTGGATTTGTGGAAAAGGTGGACAACACTGAAGATACCGTAAACAAAGTACATTATATACCCCACCATTGAGTGGCAAAGGACTCGTCTACGACTCCAGTCAGGATAGTTTACTCCTGTAGTTGTCGTGGATATGTGAACAAGCCTAGCCTTAATGATTGTTTGAAAACTATACCACGGAATATCAACGATATTACAGGAATAATTGCAAGATTTCAGATGAACAAATACGCAATGACTACTGATATAGAGAAGGCCTTTTACGAGTGCATCTACACAAAATTTATTGCGATGTTACCAGATTTATTTGGTTTGAAGATCCAACAAATCCAAACTCAGCACGCACTACTTATCGTTTTCGAGTTGTTCTATTCGGAACCACATGCTCGCCATTTATTTTATACGCTACAATAATGAAACTTATCCATTTCGCTATTCAGAGAAGCTAAAAATGGACATATGTCGACAACATTTTATCTAGTTTCCAGAATTAGGATGTCCTGATAAATTTTTACACTGAATCCAGAAAATTGTTTGCTAAAGGAGGATTCAACTTGAGAGCATGGTCATCAAACAATGAAACGTTGAACAAGCTTGCAACTTTGGAAAACTGTGCTGAAAACAACAACGATATCAAGATTCTTGGACTCAGGTGGGAAATCAACACCAACACCATTTCGTTCCAGAACAACTTACCAAACAAAGAAACAGTGAAACTAACTAAACGTGATGTATTACAACAATCGTCGAAAATATATGACCCGATGGGCATGTTAAGCCCAGTGACAGTAAGAGCAAAGCTGTTTATGCAGACCCTTTAGAAGGAGAAATTAGGATGGGATGAACCCTTGTTTAGTAATCTTGTAATGAAATGGAATGAAATAATCTATGATCTTAGAGAGGTTATCACTTTACAGTTACCGAAATACTATTTTTCCGAATCAGATGAAAATGAGTCAACTACATTGCATATCTTAACGGATGCAAGTATTAGTGCATATGGAGCTTGTGCCTATATTGTTAGAGGGAAACAGTCAACACTAGTCATGTCCAAAAACCGAGTTGCGCCTTTAAAACAAATAACACTACCCAAACTAGAATTGATGGGAGCATTACTTGGAGTATGATTAGCCAAGCATCTGTTTGATAATCTTGACATTATTGGGAATAAGGAAATCAAATTTGGTCAGACAGCCAGATCATGCTCTGTGAGCTGGATTTCTTCAAATAGCACCATAACTCACATTCGTCAGACCTATTGGATTCCGAGAATTCATCAGTGTTAGATCTATTTTAAGAAAGTGGGTAATTTGTTGGAAAACCATATTCAATTCCAGACCCACCACCACTACCGAAAGAGAGAGTGCAGTCAGTTATACCATTTAGTTTCAGGAGTAGACTTTGCAGGGCCACTACATGTACGCAACTTATATAACTCAAAGTCAAAAGTATATTTATGCTTATTCATAGGGGAGTAACGATTCACCGAAGTTTCGATGAACTGCGATTTTTTTGTTCGGTTCGATTTTTGGTTCTTTAAACCCTTATTTCGATTCGGTTTCGATCCGGAATGTTCAGTATGTTACAAACAAAAGCTAACAATTCAACCGCAGACAAAATGACCTGTGATTGCAGCTTTGTCAATGCAAATAACATATTTCCACTATAAACGTGCCTATTTATGTAACAGCTCACTATATATTTCAAAATATTCATGAGAAGTTGTCAACAGAAGCCAAAAATCTTGTTTTGTTGGAGGAAATAACTCTAATGTTAACTTCCGGTTTTAGTGGTATGGCTAATTACGGCTTAAGCACAGTAACAACAAAACCAACTACGGGTGTGTAAATAGATCAGACCTGCCGACCGTAGATTTTTTTAGTATGCTTCAAATATGGAACGTTCAGACAGGTCTAATATATCTTAGACAACTTTTGAACAGAGAGGATTATTTACAATTACTTAGATTTTATTACACTTCCAGTTTGAGTTTGCTAAAAATAACTAAATAATGAAGATCTGAGATGAGTTTTAAGTATCAGAGCTATAGTTGTTGGAGCAAGTCAAGTCAAGTAAAATTTATTTAATGTCATTTAAACATATAACATATAACATAAGCTCTAAAGAGCTTTTAAAACCGACATATACATACATAAGACACAAATATTAAGACACATACAACATGCAAGCAGTAATGTTACCATACAAATAAAAACTATATGACATCACAAACACTAAAAGCAAGTAAGCACAAAATTAAGCTGTTAGTTGAAGCACTATATATAAAAAGCACTATAATTTTAGATAAGATATGATAAGAAACAAAATAGTTAAAAGTACTTCCAAAAAAAAAAAATTTAAAATTAAAACTTCAGGAAAAATTTAAATTTTTGAAAATTATCATTTATCATTTAGGCCTTACAAATCTAGATGAACATCAAACAGATTTATGCAAACAAAAATTAAAGCAGAACCAAGCATACAGATGCAAACAAAAAGCAACAAGTACATGTACAAAGAAAACAAAAACACTGCCAGGTAAGCTGCCTATATATCATAATTCCTTCTTTTTTATTTACAAAAAGAACATGAACAACCCTGCCTTTATAAGACTTTTAAATTGGTTTAATGTCATATCTTCCCTTAAATTCCCAGGTAATTCATTCCACATCTTAGCAGCAGCATACCGCACAGAGTTTAAACCATACCTGGTTGTTTTCACATGAGGTAGATCAACAGTGTTTCTATATCTAAAAGAATAAGAATTTTGTTTAACCTTAATTTAATCATGTAAGTAAATAGGTGTTTGTTTGTTTAGAATTTTAAACACTTCAATAGCTAAAAATTGCAATCTACGAATTTTCAAAGACGGTAGTTTAGACCTATCAAGAAGCTCTTCATATGAACAATTATCATCATCGTAGATGAATTTCAAAGCCCTTTCTTGTATCTTCTCTTATTTTTTTGTATTTGTCTCTCCACAAAATGCCATACCAAAGGACAATAATTGAAATTGGATAGTATGAAAGAGTAATATACAGTTAATTTACCCAGTCTACTAAGATGTCTACCAATTCTTTTCAAGATATTGAGCTGTTGTGATGCCTTTTTACAAATATTAGATATATGAGAGTTAAAATTTAAACAGAAATCAAAAGTTACCCCTAAAAGTTTCACTTCATCTTCACATTCGATTTTATTGCCTTCCAAATTAAAGATTATATTTTTATCGTGAGTTTTTTCCCAATGGCTATTGCCTGGAATTTGTCTGGGTTTGCCTGATATGATTATCAGCAATCCAATTAATAAGAACTGAGCTCTCTTGTTCTAAAGTACTTATGACATCATCTATATTATTGCTACCATATGAAAGAGTATTGTTGTCAGTATAATTATATATAAATTACTTTTAGATATAAATTCAAAAATATCATTAAAAAAAATATTAAACAGTACGGGTCCCAAAATAGAGCATTGTGGTACTCCTTTATAACTATTAAGAAATGAACTACATACTGAACCAATTTTAACACATTTTTTTTCGATTATTAAGATAACTTTTTAATAATGCCAGAGCTCCATCTGATAAACCATAGTATTTCAATTTTAATAATAACAAATCATGGGGTAATTAAACAGTCAAATGCTTTTGACAAATCCATCAATGTGGCAGCAATATATTCATTATTATCTAAAGATGTTCTCCAGTCTTCTATGATTTTAAGTAGTGCATCTTAGCAACTATATCCAGCTCTAAATGCTGACAAAGAAGTATGAAAACGACTTTCAAAAAATTCAACTACTTGAATATCAATAGCTCTCTCAAAAAATTTAGAAATAGCTGGTAATACACTAACAGGTCTATAATTACCTGCACTCATATAGTACTGTTCTTTTTGTGAATTGGTACAACTTGAGCTGTTTTAAGATTATCAGGAAAAACAGATGTCCCAAAAGACCTTTTAATCAATTGATTGGAGCAGACAAATCACTGGATTACTTTTTACTATAGAAAAACACTGAAAAATGCTAAATCAACTGGTACAATTTACAATTAAAGTAGTCTACATTAATTATATACACATCATAGAATAAATATTGTCATCTGCCGAGCTTTCACT
>MJUU01065957.1:18569-31922 GCA_002080025.1 Modiolus philippinarum
GGATTTTTTGTAGCTCTTACTGTTTCGGAGCTACAAGGGGTCAAAGGGGCCAAAATTGCAATTTTTCTAAATGTGTCATATCGTTATTTTTCATCAGATTTCGATGGATTTTTTCTTTGAATTTCTATGGATGTAAAGTTTTAGTTGATAGTACTTATTTTGCATAGCTCTTACGGTTTTTATAAGTAAGTAATCAAAAGGGTTTTTTCCCTATTTTGTTTCTAGCTAATAACTGTGTCTAGCTTCTTTTTGTGTTCATCTAATTATTGTGTCAAGCTCTTTACTGTGTCCACATTCACTTTAAACTACTTTTGTTGAAATTTCAGTGGTCGACATGCTGCGGTCGTATCATGCTGCGCTTGGCGTAGCCCTTTATTAAGTTTAGTGAACTTTATAGAGACTGTCAAACTATTTAAAATTTCATATGGACTGTAAAATCAAAGAATTTTTATGTTTCATTATGTTCAAATATCTTATTTTTTTCTTGTAAAGTAAATATTTTCATTTCTTTCGCAGCCAACTTGAAATGTTTTGATTTCTGCAATATGTATGTAACCTGGATTATAAGGAGAACCCCGGCCCAGTTTTTTTGTAAAGGTACTTGGAAAGTTTTGACTTCATGCAGCTATCATAAATATGTATCACCTAGATTATAACCCCTGCCAAATTTTTAGTCAAGTTAGGACAAATTCAAACATCCTCAAAAGTTCCATTATAAGTCTCTGATTGAAATAAAAGAATTTATATGCTTATATGCAACTATCCCATGATGTACTTTTGAAAATAACAATATTTGCAACTCGGCTTTCGCACCTTTGGTGCGTTTTCTGATTTTTTTTAGCTCACCTGGCCTAAAAGGCCATGTGAGCTTTTGCCATCACTTTGCATCTGTTGTCCGTCCGTCATCCGTCAACAATTTCAAAAATCTTCTCCTCTGAAACTGCTGAGCCAATTGTAACCAAACTTGGCCTTAAGCATCACCAGGGTATGCAGTTTAAAAATTGTGTTCGATTAGTCCGAAGACCAAACAACATGGCTGCTGTTACTAAAAATAGAACATAGGGGTAAATTGCTGTTTTTATACGACAGCAAAAAATTTGTGGTCGTATAATGGTATGGTGCTGTCGTCGCCGTCGTCGTCGTCTGTAGACACTTTTGTTTTTGGTCAATAACTTAAGTTCCAGTTGATCAATCCTTATGAAATTTTAACACAATGTTCCTTGGCACAAAAGAAAGACCTTGAATGGTTTTGGATGTTGTGGCCCCTCCCGTTTTAAAAAAAGGGGCCAAAAAGGGCAAAATTGGGTGTTTTCACATAATTGGCTGTAGAATTTTTATTCTTCATCAGATTTTGAGTGGGTTTCTTTCAAGGTGCTCCTAAGGAAATTTCCAGTCAAAGGTATGTCAACGGATTGCAGGTCCCATGTACCGTTCATGATAAAAATGGGGCCCAAAAGGGGCAAAACGCAAAAAAAATATTTTTTATTTCTAGTCCGATTTTGATGCAGTTTTTTTCATTGGATTCCTTATGAAAAATTAATTTTGTGCCTGACTATCAGATTTTTGATAACTTGTTTCCTTTCGGAGCTATGAGGGGCCAAACTGGTACAAAATTGCAAATGTGCAGATTACGTGAAATTTTTATTTTTCATCGGATTTCAATGGAATTTTTTTCTTTACATTCCTCTTGTCTTAAGCTTTCAGCACTATGGCAATGGATTTTTCGTATATATTACCGTTTCTGAGCTGTAGAGGGTCAAAGGGGTCAAAATTGCAATTTTCACATATATGTAAAATCTTTATTTCTGATCGTATTTCAATGGGTTTTTTTCTTTGGATTCCTTTTGTTGTTAGCTGTCAGTAGTACTTCAACAGATTTAGCATATCTCTTACAGATTCTGAGCTTTCAGGGATCAAAAGAGCTAATTTCTTTGTTCCCTAGTTTGTGTCCAGTTGATTACTATGTCAATCAATCTCCTTATTGTGTCCATCTAGTTAATGTGTCCACATACTTGTTCAAATTTCAGTGATCGACATGCTGCGGTCGTATCATGCTGCGCTCGGCGTAGCCCTTTATTTCCAAATATTCAAAAACCGTTACAGATATCAAAAATCTGACAGAGGTAAAAGTGATCAGCATAGCAAGATCTACCTGCCCTGCAATTTCAAAGAAAATCCGAAAACCTGTCTTGGAGTTATTGCCCTTTTTCTGTAAAATTTGCAAAATTTTAACTTTATTAATTTTTTATCAGAAAAACTATAAGAGATAGAAGTCAACTTTTATTGCAAAAATGTTCAGCATGTCAAGATCTACCCACCCTGAAATTTTGAAGATAATCCAAAAACCCTTGTAGAATTAATTGCCCTTTTTTCACAGAATTTTCAAAAATTTCATATTTTTCATCTTTTATTTCCAAAACTGTAGAAGTTAAGGTTAAGTGTAAATTGATAAAATGTTTGCAATGCTGTGGCAACTTCAAAACTGATTTTGAAATTTATTGGTTGATCGCATTTTCAAAATGGCCGCCAAAAAAAGGCGGGAAATTCAACATTTTCCGATTTCAATGAAATTTGGTTTCCAAATAGATATTGATGTTGCGATTTCAAAACCAGTGTTGAAAATTGTTCTTTGACCACCATTTTCAAAATGGCCACCAAAAAGGTGGGTAAATTCAACATTGTCCGATTTCAATGAAATTTGGTTTCCAAAAAGGTATTGATGTAGCAACTTCGAAACTGATGTTAAAAATTGTTCTTTGACTGCCATTTTCAAAATAGCTGCCAAAAAAGGCGGGAAAATTCAACATTGTCTGATTTCAATGAAATTTGGTTTCCAAGTGGATATTGATGTCGCTACTGGAAAACCGGTGTTGAAAACTGTTTGTTGACTGCCATTTTTTATAATGGCCGCCAAAAAGGTGGGAAAATTCAACATAGTCCGATTTCAATAAAATTTGGTTTCCAAATAGATATTGATGTTGTAACATAAAGATATGGTGTTAAAAAATTTTGTTGACTGCCATTTACCAAATGATGTCTTGACTTCAAAACTGCATGGTGTCGAAAGTTGTCCTTAGCAAGACAATTTTTGTCAAAAAAGCCCAACAAAAAAGTACAGTAAAACATGATCAGACTTAAAATAGAGTCCAAGTTAATGGTGGTGTTTGCTCTACCAAAGTTTGAGAGACTGAAGTTCAACTGTATAATTTACAATGTTAGCTTGATTGTGGCAACTTAAAGCCAGGTGAGCCAGGGAGCCTCTGGTTTTTTTCTTAAGTCTGTTTCTCTATAACTACAAGCTACAGGTCGATGATATTTGATGTATAGCTTGGTCTTGGATAGTACATGTCAGTCTGCCATATGGCTTTTGACCTCGACCTCATTTTTAAGATCAAGTGCTCAGGTTAAGTTTTTTTGCTTAAGTTTGTTTCTCAATAACTTCAAGTGATATGTCAATGATATTTGGTATATAGCTTGGTGTTGGTTAGTACATGTCAGTCTACTGTGTGGCTGTTAACTTTGACATCAATTTCACGGTCCAGTGCCCAGGTTAAACTTAAGTTTTTTTTACTTAAGTCTGTATCTCAATAACTACAAGCCATAGGTCAATGATATTTGATGTATACCTTGGTCTTGCTTAGTACATGCTGCCATATGGCTTTTTACCTTGACCTCAATTTCACGGTCAAGTGCTCAGGTTAAGTTTTTATTTGCTTAAGTCGATAAGCATGTTTTGTTTTTCTGATTACTTCAGTTTGATTTTTCTCATCAGCTTCAGCAACCAGCAGGGATGGGCAAGACATCTATTAGGGTTCACTCTTGTTTGTTATACCTCCTACAAGGAAGTTGAGTGGAATATTGGTATTACCTTTTCTATACATAGGTCTTTTGTAGGACATTTTTGTCCAGAGGTAATCTCTGACCATCTTTGATATCTTTTTCCAAATTCTGACAAAATAAAAAGTGATATATAAAAATGTAGATGTGATATTTTCAGATTAATTTGTCAAATTTTGAAAACCTTAATGCTACTTTGATATTTTTGTACTTATCCATATGGAAAATTATTGTTTGGGGTGATCTTGCAACCTCTTATGAATTTCTACTTAAAATTTTGTCAGAATTTTATTTACTTTTGAAGCTGTGCACCTGTTATTTTTATGCCCCCAGATCAAGGATCTGGGGGCATATTGTTTTTGTCCTGTCTGTCTGCGCGTCCAAAACTTTAACCTTGGCTATAACTTATGAACTATGTAAGTTAGACTTTTCATACTTGGCAAGTATATAGGTCTAGTCAAGAGGAACATAAATATGTGAAAAAGAATTAGGTCAGGTCAAAGGTCACATGCAAGGCCACAGAAGTTAAAAAGGAGTGAAATTGGCTGTTTTCACATATTTGATGTAGAATCCTTATTATTTATCCTATTGATAAACATTTGTTTTATGTTATTGCTAATAAAATTGTGCAACTGCAGTATGCCAACAGATTTGAGATAGCATTTACTGTTTTTGAGAAACAAGAGGCCCAAAAAGGGACAAATCCAAAAAAAAAATGAATTTTTGATTTTTTGTTGGATCTTGATTCAGTATTTTTCTGTAGGTTTCTCATAGCATGTTTAAACAGATACATTTAATAATTATAACCATTTCAATAATCAAGAGGCCCAAAGATGCTTCATCTGTTTCAGAATAAAGGGGTTGAATTGGAAGTTTTTTATGGTAGTAAAAAAACTTTTGAACTATGTAAGATATACTTTTAATACTTGGCAAGTATATAGGTCTTGTCAAGAGGAACATAAATATTTAAAAAAAAAAATAGGTCAAAGGTCAAGGTCACAGAGGTCAAAAAGGGATAAAACTGGGTATTTTCATATATTTTACTGTAGAATCTGGGGGCATAGCATATGTCGTGTTTCACAAACATATCTTGTGTAAGTATAAAAAACTGATTTTACTGATTTTAGAGGTTTAATGAGCCACAATAGCTCATTTTGCAACTCTATCATATCTGTATGTCAAATTGAAACCAAACTTCCATGATATCTTGTTTACAGAATCAAGTTATACATATTTTTCTTGTTATTTTCACAGAACCAGATGAGAAGAAGATGATACTAGCATGGATTGTAATACCATTAGTACTTGCCATAGTTATATCTCTTACGGTTTTGGTGTTTTATCGTAAAAGTAAGTTAAACCATGTTTTGAAAACAACTTAACTTCTCATACATGAAAACAAGATTCTCCTATTACAGATAATAGATGTTCAGGAGTTTCCACCTACATGTCACAGTAGTTTTCTATTTGGATCTGTCTTGTTTAATTATCTTCCTTTTCCAGTGTCATTCTAAATTTACCATCACACCGTCTATCTATATAATGATAAATATTTGTTCTGATATTGATGGTTTGAAATAAAAGACAGCTGAGCACTCCTCTAAGTGATGTCTATCAATTGATAGATTCAGTTAAGGAGCTAAATTTCATTAGTTGTAAAACTTTTTTGGTTTACATTAAGGATAGTTGCAAAACTGACAAGTCTGAATATTAAAGGCTTCAAATAGTTTACATATTTGTGTCATAAAATAGAAACAAGGTCATTAAAAAACAAATACGATAATTTTGACTCAATGCCTTTTGGGTGGCGCTCTTTAGAATAGGTTTTTCAAGTTTGTTTCTCATTCATGTTGGCTGGAAATGACAGTATCAGCAAAGGAATGGGATCTCTATTTCCTAAATACAAGATAATGATGAAAAACCAGACTCTTCAACATAAGTGGTGTTTATAAGTTTGATGAATGTTTAAAGATATATATATTATTTCTTTAAAACAGTCCTTCAAAATGATCAGACTTCGTTACATGTACTAGAATATAGAATATAGGATATCACTAAGGCAAATCAAAACTTTGAACTGTATAAAATTCAAAGGAGTGTCAAAACATGGCAAGATTATATTAAAACATTTACATATAATTTAACCATCTATTTAATTAACAGCAATTGTAACAAAGGTGGTCTGTTTGTTCACTATTTCTTATGACTAGACATTTTAAAATAAAAATTAAATCATTCAAAACACCTTTACCGAATGGCCAAAACTGCAGTAAACACCTTTACCGAATGGCCAAAACTGCAGTATGGACTGGTAGTATATACATACATGGACCGTCTTCTCATTGTCTAAAAATAGTATTTACATATATGGATGGTCTTCTTATCGTCTAAAAATAGTATCTACATGTGTAATTGGAAAGCCTGATTCTCCTTATAGAATTCTTAAGATCACCTGCAGGAATCAAACCCAGGACCTCTAGCATATCAGCCAGCCTAACTTAGTGATCATTTGGCCAAGTCAATTTATTGGCTATTTAAACTACAGTGAAACCTGTTTAATCACAGGAGTTTGTTACGAAAAAAAAAAAAATGCTCCAACCCACTGAAAAAAAAACATAAGTTGGTTTTTTTTCAGTGGGTTGGAGCATTTTTTTTCGTAACAAACCCCTGTGGTCTAATCTGACACCTGAGTACTTCGACATCCTGTCAAATCCAACATAATTAATTTATTAATCTCCAAAATAGCTTGTTAATGCTTTTTAAACCCACGTTATAAGACATTCTGCACAATATGGCATATTTTATTGTCCCACAATGTGTCGGAGTAGATTGATACCACTGTACCTACCACAACGAAGGTAGGCAGGTAGGCTGTCTAGTCACCCCACCCTGAGAGTCCTACTCACATAAACCCTGGTTTGCTCCATCTAACTACTAAGAACCAGGGACCTCTAGCATTCCAGCCAGCCACCTAAAGAGCGAGCTAAAAAAATAATCTGTTAGCCGAGTCGATATACTGGCTCTTTAAAATACTTACTTCAATACAGGTAGTCTGTCCTGTCACACACGCATAAAATATTGAAATTGAAATCAGGGGTTTTTTTCAGATGTTGAAATTCTAGAAAGTACTTACAAAAAGTTCTTTAAACTCCTAGAAAACTATCATTAAACAAAATGAAAAGACAACATACAAAACTAATGATTGTTTTATTAACTATCCCTACGGCAGTATAGCCAATAGTGTACAAAATGTCTGTAATATGATATGGCTATGAAAATCATGAAATATTGTTTGAAAGTTTGTTTTTTTTTGAAAGTGCTTAAAAGTTTTTGGTTTTAGTTTTCAAGGGAAAAGGTAATTAAGAAACACAGAGTTTCTTGTAAATAAAAATAATCCAGTTATTTCTGATTTTCCAGATTACCAATCACTAATATTACTTAGGACTTGAGAAACCAGTTCCAAATAGAAATATTGCAAAGATTTTGGTTTCAATAGTTTCATGGCAAGTCTACTTATTTTTTAATACACTCTTGTTATATTTTATTTTCAATATCTTTTTAAAATGATTCAGTTGTTTATTGTGTATGGATGCTTGCCTTGTCAAAAAGTTCATATAATCAGGAATCATAATTTCTTTAATTTCAGGAATGCTTCAGAAATCTGCGGCCAATTGTGATATGCCACCTAATAATAAAATTGATGAAGAAGGCAAGTTTATTTTCGGTGAAAGAATGTCAGTATATTGTTGGTAGTACATGTACATATGTTCAGATCAGTAATCCTCATTTTTAAAGAGTTTGATGAAACTTAAAAGAGAGGGACACTGTCTGTAAATGTGCATGGAAGAATATAATTGTTGTACTGATACTGATTGATTCCTTGTGCAATACTACCTGTTAAATGCAGCTTCTCTTAAACCACTTGATTTTGAAGAAAATTCACACTAAAGCAGGACACAATATACAGATGCAAATGAGGAAATACAATTATTGTTCAACTCCACAAAGGGGAGATAATTCAACTTTTTGGCTCACCTAGCCTAAAAGTGTGAGCTTTTGCCATCACTTTGCATCCGTCGTTTGTCGTCCGTACGTCAACAATTTCAAAAATCTTCTCTGAAACTGCTTGGCACATTGTAACCAAACTTTGCCAAAATCATCTCCAGGGTATGCACTTTCAAAATTGTGTTCGATTAGTGGGCTGGTCAAACAACATGCTAAAAATAAAGATAGGGGTAAATTGCAGTTTTTGGCCAATAACTCAAAAACCCTTACAGATATCAAAATCTGACATATGTTAAAAATGATCAGTATGATGAGATCTACCTACAGTTCAATTTTGAAGAAAATCTGAAACCCATCTTGGAGTTATCACCCTTTATCCATAAAATTTTCAAAATTTTTGCATTTTTTATTTTATTTAAAAAAAAGTAACAGATAGAGGTCAAGTGTAAATTGCAGAAATGTTCAGCATTTCAAGATCTACCCACCCTGAAATTTTGAACAAAATCCCAAAACCCTTGTAGGAGTTATTGTCCTTTATTTCCAAAACTATAGAAGATGAAGGTTAGGTGTAAATTGATAAAATGTTTGCCATGCTGCGGCGACTTCAAAAGTGGTGTTGAAAAATGTTCTTTGATCCCAATTTTCAAAATGGCTCTAAAAAAGGCTGGAAAATTCAACATTTTTAAAATGGCTGCCAAAAAAGGTGGTAAAATTCAACATTGTCCGATTTCAATGAAATTTGTTTTCCAAATAGGAATTGATGTCGCAACTTCCAAACTGATGTTAAAAATCGTTCATTGACTGCCTTTTTCGAAATGGCTGCCAAAAAAGGCAGAAAAATTCTACATTGTCCGATTTCAATAAAGTTTGGTTTCCAAATAGATATTGATGTTGTGACTTCAAAACAGGTGTTGAAAATTGTCTGTTGACCGCCATTTTCAAAATGGCCACCAAAAAGAGGGGGTAAATGCAATATTGTCTGATTTCAATGAAATTTGGTTTTCAAATAGGTATTGATGTCGTAACTTCAAAACTGATGTTAAAAATTGCTTGTTGACCACCATTTTCAAAATGGCCACCAAAGAAGGAGGGAAAATTACACATTGTCCAATTTCAATAAAATTTGGTTTCCAAACAGATATTGATGTTGCGACTTCAATTCGGTGTTGAAAATTGTTTGGTGACCGCTATTTTCAAAATGGCCCCCAAAAAAGGCGGGAAAATGCAACATTGTCAGATTTCAATGAAATTTGGTTACCAAATTGATGTCGCTACTTCAAAACAGCTAGGTGTTGAAAATTGTTTGTTGACTTCCATTTTTAAATGGCTGCCAAAAAGGCAAGAAAATTCAGCATTGTCCGATTTCAATGAAATTTGGTTTCCAAATAGATATTGATGTTGTAACTTAATTATATCTTGTTAAAAATTGTCGTTGACCGCCATTTACAAAATGATGTCTCAACTTCAAAACTGGTTTCGAAAGTGGTCCTTAGGAAGAACGTTTTTTGTCAAAAAGCACAACAAAGAAGTGTAGTAAAACATGATCAGACTTTAAATACAGTTCCAGATATTGGTGGTGTTCGAGCTACCGAAGTTTGAGAGACTGAAGCTCAACTGTATAACGTATAATGTTAGCTTGATTGATGCAAATAAAAACCAGAGAGCAATACAGGCTCCTGGGAGCCTCTGGTTATTTATTTTTAGGAAATTGGGGTGTGGGGAAATATTTTCATTGTTAATCACAGTTACATCCAGGTTATGATAGTTTCACTAACAATAGGCTACCTAGATCTTTAAAGAAATCATTAACTGACTTCTCTATTATAAAAGTGTTATAAATCTAATTGTCCCCCGCCGCAATGCAGAATTCATTCAAATTTTACAGGATTGTTAGTCACCATTAGTACTAGATCATATCACATTGCCATTTTGATTCATCATTTGTGGGAGTTATGGGACTTTGATTATTTCCACATTGTTATACAATGGCAAATCTTGTGGGCTTAACTCCTCAGAAACCGCTGGTCAGAATTCATTCAAATTTTACAGGATTGTTAATCATTTTGATTTGTCAATTTTTTTTTTTAGTTATGGGACTGATTATTTCCACATTGTTACACAATGGCAAATCTTGTGGACGCAACTTCTCAGAAACTGCTAGTCCGAATTCATTCTAATTTTACAGGATTGTTAGTCACTATATGTACTAGATCATATTGCATCCCCATTTTGATTCGTCAGATATTGTAGGGGTAATTGGACGTTAAAATTTTAACAATGTTATACAATGACAGATCTTGTGGATACAACTCCTCAAAAACCACATCTCAGATATCCTTCAAGTTTTCCAGGATTATTAGTCTCCTTTTGTACTAGATCATAGCAATTTATTCTCCCCTGCTGCTCTGTGACAGAGGGCCATAGTAATGGTCTTCATCCGTTTGTCCGTGCGTTCGTGTGTCATGTTATTTGTGGGCGCAACTCCTCTTATACCACTGGACAGATTTTGCTGAAATTTTGTGTGATTGTTTGTCACCAACTGTAGTTGATCATATCATGCCGCCAATTTGATTTGACAAATTTTACAGGAGTTATGGGACTTTATCGGCTTAATGCATGCTACAGCTAAGTAACACTTTGTGGGCGCAACTCCTCGGAAACTACTGAACAGAATACATGTATGCAGAAATTTTGTTTTAACAATAGCCACCATATGTACTTGATCATATTATGCCACCATTTTGATTCGACAAATTTAACGGGAGATATGGGACTTTATTGACTTAATGCATACTACAACATAGGAAGACTTTGTGGACACATCTCAAAATCCAACTGAAATTTTGCTGGGCTGTTTGCCACCCAATGTAGTTGATCATATCCTGTCGCCATTTTGAATTGCAAAATTTTACATGATTTATGGGTCTTTATCTTTACTGCAGCGGCAAGACATAGCTATGCGTAGCAATCTTGTTATTATTTTGCCCTATGCTGACTTGCATAAATTTTTGTAATGACATAATAAAAAATATCCTAGATTCTCATCTCTGCCCTCACAATTTTTTTTCACCTGCCTCAAAAAATTTTATTCTTATTTTTGGCAGTTTGGGAAATTTCTTTTTAAATAACAGTATTTTTCACAAAATTTGATAAAAAATATGAACTAAAATTTGCTGGTAGCCAGTCACTACTGAATATTCCTCTGTTTCTGGATTCAATGTTATGGGAAACACTTGTTATTGGTGCATGGAATTTGAAGGATGCATTACTACAGTGTACTAGACATTTTCGTTCATAATACACAGATTCAGCCCATGTTACCAACAGATACAATTGTTACTCATGGCAACAATATATAAAAATTGACTTTTCAGGTTGAAGGTTAGTTAGTTTGAAGTACTTGTAAATTTTACCCTTTGGTGTCTTGGATTTTTAGCTCACCTGACCCTAAGGGTCAGTGTGAGCTATTGCCATCACTTGGCGTCCGTCCTACGTCCGTAAACTTTTCGCATTTTCATCTTCTCCTCTGAAACCACTGAAGCAAATTCAACCAAACTTTACAGGAATGATGTATGGAAGCTCCTTTACAAAGATTGTTCATTTCATTCCGATCTGATAAAAAACATGGCCGCCAGCTCAGAACTTTAAGGTCTAATATGGCATCCTATTGGAAAAATCACATTTTCAGTATGCCTCAATTAGGTTGAGGGGGACTATTTGAGTAACCCTTTCGTCCGCGTCTACGTCTCAACTGCATTTGGGCATATATCTCTGCAACTATGCATGGTAGGGTCATCAAACTTTGCATGCAGGTGCATCTTGGGTTGACTGACAGCCCTCCAAGAAAAGTGGGTCTCTCTGACCTATATTTTACGCTTGATTGATTTACTTTCAAGTTTTTGGACAAGATTAGATCTCAGTCACTAAATATGGTAAGATCATGTAACTTTGCACATGCATGCATCTCTGATGGTAGTTCAACATCCAGGCAAAATTAGGTCACTTTGACCTATATTTTATGATTGATTGATTTGCATTCAAGTTTTCGGACTAGTTCAGATCTCGGTCACTATACATGGTAGGATCATGTAACCTTGCATATGCATGCAACTCTGATGGTGGGTCAGCATCCAGGCTAAATTAGGTCACTTTGACCTATATTTTCCGCTTAATTGATTTACAGTCAAGTTTTTACAAGACAAATTCAGATCTCAGTCACTATACACGGTAGGATAATGTAACCTTGCATAGGCATGCATCTTTGATGGTACATCAGCATCCAGGCAAAAGTAGGTCACTTTGACTTATATTTTATGTATAAATGATTTACATTCAAGTTTTTGTACAAGTTCAGATCTCGGTCACTATACATGGTAGGATCATGTAACCTTGCTTATGCATGCAACTCTGATGGTAGGTCAACGTCCAGGCAAAATTTTGTTACTGTGACAATGTGCCATAACTAGGCGTACTCTAATCGCTGATTACCTTTGTTCATCTTCTCCTCTAAAACAGCAGAATCAAATTCAACCAAACTTTACAGGAATGATGTACTAAAGGTCCTTAACAAAGATTGCTCATTTCGTTTCGATCCAATAAAAAAAACATGGCAGCCAGCACGGAACATAGTTTAACATTGGAACCTATGAGAAAAATCACATTTTCATCTTCTCTGAAATCAATGAAGCAAATTCAACCAAACTTTACAGGAATGATGTGCTAAAGGTCCTTAACAAAGATAACTCATTTTATATCGATGCGATAAAAAACATGGCCACCAGCACGGAACATAGTTTAACATTGGACCCTATGGGAAAACCACATTTTCATCTTCTCTGAAACCAATGAAGCAAATTCAACCAAACTTTACAGGAATAATGTACTAAAGGTCCTTCATTAAGAATGCCCATTTTGTTCCGAACCAATAAAAAACATGGCAGCCATCATAGAACATAGTTTAACATTGGACCCTATGGGAAAATCACATCTGAAACCACTGAAGCTAATTCAACCAAACTTTACAGGAATAATGTACTAAAGGTCCCTTACAAAGATTGCTCATTTACCTCAGATCTGATAAAAAAAACTTGGCTGCCAGCATAGAAAATACTTTAATATTGGACCTTATGGAAAAATCACATTTTCATTCTCTCCTCTGAAACTGCTTAAGCAAGTGACCAAACTTTGCAGGAATGATGTATTGAAGGTCCTTAACAGGGATTGTTCATTTATTTGGAATCCTTTAAAAAAGATGGCCGCCAGTGAAGAACATAGTTTTTACATTGCACTCTGTGAGAAAATCACATTCTTCTTATCCTCTGAAACTAATGAAGCAAATTCAACCAAACTTTACAGGAATGATGTATTGAAGATCCATAACTAAGATTGTTCATTTTGTTCTGATCAGATAAAAAACATGGTCGCAGCGCTGATTATAGTTTAACATAGGATCCAATGGGAAAAATCATTTTCATCATCTACTCTGAAACCATTGAAGCAGATTTAACTTAA
>MJUU01065958.1:5182-21793 GCA_002080025.1 Modiolus philippinarum
GGATACCTTTTTTGGAAGGGACCATCTAAGGACCATTGTGACTAAGTTTGGTTATAATTGGACTGGTAGTTTCTGAGAAGAAGATCTTTGAATGTCTTTTCCATAGGGTCCAATCTTAATACTATGTTCCCTGTGGCGGCCATCTTGGATTAGGTAGGGACCTGTTGGATACTTTTTTTGGAAGGGACCATCTAAGGACCATTGTGACTAAGTTTGGTTATAATTGGACTGGTAGTTTCTGAGAAGAAGATCTTTGAATGCGTTTACCCATAGGGTCCAATGTTAAAACTATGTTCCCCGCTGGCGGCCATCTTGAATTAGCTACGGACCTGTCTGATACCTTTTTTGGAAGGGACCATCTAAGGACCATTGTGACTAAGCTTGGTTATAATTGGACTGGTAGTTTCTGAGAAGAAGATCTTTGAATGTGTTTACCCATAGGGTCCAATGTTAAAACTATGTTCCCCGCTGGCGGCCATCTTGGATGAGGTACGGACCTGCTGGATACCTTTTTTAAAGGGGACCACCCAAGGACTATTGTGACCAAATTTGGTTCCAATTGGCCCAGTGGTTTCAAAGGAGAAGATCTTTGAATGAAAAGTTTACGCCGGACGGACAGACGGACGACGGACGACAGACGCCGGACGCCAAGTGATGGCAAAAGCTCACCCTGGCATAGCCAGGTGAGCTAAAAATGAAGTTTTTCCAAAAAATCAGTTTCCGATTTTCTTCAAAAACAAAAGGCAGCTTCCTTTAGTCAAGTGCAATTTTGAGTAAAAAAATCATAAAAATAGGTAAAGGCATTCTTGAGTTATTGTACGACATAGAAAACACTGACAGACGGACAGACAGACAGACAGACAGACAGACAGACAAACGGACAGGCTGATTACTATAGGGCGCCACCATTTCATTGCGGGACCCTAAGAACTAGTTGGTTAACAGGAAGTGAGGCTTCGATATGGCTAAAAAGGGGAGGTGCAGTGTAGGACCATATACTGAAGCACCATACCAAATATCAAGTATCAAGTGGCTGTCATGTGTGGTTGCTGAAAAAATGTGACGAAAAAGTCCAATTTGGGGAATGAAAAGGAAAAACTCACAAAGTCAGTAAACAGGAAGTTGTGAGTCTATATAGCTGAAAAGGGGGGACGCAATATATCACCCTATACTAAAGCACTATACCAAATATCAAGTGGCTGTCCTGTGCAGTTGCTGAGAAAAGTGTGACGAAAAAGTCCTATACTGAAAATACAAAGTAAACCAGGGGCTCCCAGGAGCCTGTATCGCTCACCTGGTTTTCATTTGCTAGAATCAAGCTAGCAATGTAAGTTATACAGTTGAACTTCAGTCTCTCCAACTTTTGGTAGCTTGAACACAACCAAGATCTTGAACTGTATTTAAAGTCTGATCATGTTTACTATATGTCTTTGTTGGGCTTTTTTGACAAAAAACGATCTTGCTAATGACCATTTTTGACACCAGTTTTGAAGTCGAGACATCATTTTGTAAATGGCGGTCAACAACAATTTTTAACACCATATTTTTAAGTTACGACATCAATATCTATTTGAAAACCAAATTTCATTGAAATCAGATAATGTTGAATTTTTCCGCCTTTTTTGGCAGCCATTTTGAAAATGGCGGTCAACGAACACTGGTTTTGAAGTCGCAACATCAATATCTATTTGGAAACCAAATTTTATTGAAGACAGGCAATATAAATTTTCCCGCCTTTTCTTGGTGGCCATTTTGAAAATGGCAGTAAACGAACAATTTTAAAAACCAGTTTTGAAGTTAATTTTTTGCAACATCAATATCTATTTGAAAACCAAATTTCATTGAAATCGGACAATGTTGCATTTTCCCACCTTTTTTGACAAACATTTTGAAAATGGAGATCAACGAACAAATAGAATTTTGAAGTTTTGACATCAATACCTATTTTGAAACCAAATTTCATTGAAATCGGAAAATGTTGAATTTTCCCGCCTTATTTGACGGCCATTTTGAAAATGGTGGTCAAGGAACAATTTCTAACAAGGGTTTTGAAGTTGCGACATCAATACCTATTTGGAAACCAAATTTCATTGAAATCGGACAATGTTGAATTGGCCGCATTTTTGCGGCCATTTTGAAAATGGCCGTCAACGAACAATTTTAGACACCAGTTTTGAAGTGGCAACATCAATATCTATTTGGAAACCAAATTTCATTGAAATCTGACAATGTTGAGTTTTCCCACCTTTTTTTTGGCGGCTATTTTGAAAATGGTGGTCAACAAACATTTTCAACACAAGTTTTGAAGTCGCCACAGTATGGCAAACATTTCATCATGTTACACTTAACTTTCATCTACTATACAAATGTACTTTTGGAAAATATAAAAAAGGCAAAAATTTTAAAAATTTGGTGAAAAAAGGGCAATAACTCCTACAAGGGTTTTTGGATTTTCTTCAAAATTTCAGGTTGGGTAGATCTTCATATGCTGAACAGTTTTGCAATTTAAAGTTTACCTCTATCTGTTATTGTTTTTCAAATAAAAAATATAAAATATTAAAATTTTGAAAATTTTGACGGGTTTTCAGATTTTCTTCAAAATTGCAGGACAGGTAGATCTTGCCATGCTGATCATTTTTATCTCCATGTAAAATTTTGATATCTGTAACGGTTTTTGAGTTATTTGCAAAATACAGCAATTTACCCCTATGTTCTATTTTTAGTAACAGCAGCCATGTTGTTTGATCTTCGGACTAATCAAACATAATTTTCAAACTGCATACCCTGGTGATGATTTAGGCCAAGTTTACAATTCGCCCAGCAGTTTCAGAAGAGAAGATTTTTGAAATTGTTGAGGGACGGACTGACGGACGGACGGACGACGGATGCAAAGTGATGGCAAAAGCTCACTTGGCCTTTTAGGCCAGGTGAGCTAAAAAAGCACAGTCAGTTAACAGGCAGAGGAATTTTGGTATGACAAACAAGAGGCTCTCAAGAGCCTGTATTGCTCACCTGGGTCCTATGCAGCACTATAATTAGAAATTGATGTTCCATCTTTGGTGGTGTATGTACATAAAAAATCAGAAACTTTTTATAAAATTGAATTAAAATTGTTCAAGCAGTTTCAGAGAAGATTTTTGAATGCAGTTTCCAATCTTAAAGGGCCTATGTTAATCTACATTCCCTGCTGGCATCTATTTAACATAAAACTTTGAAGAGGGTCACCCAAGGACTATCATATCAAAGCTCTACTGTTCAAGGAGTTTCAGAGCAGAAGATCTTTTTATGCATTTCCCATTGGGTCCTATGTTAAACTAAGTTTTGCCACTGGTGCGGCCATGTCAGAAGACGGATCCGCATCAAAGTAACAAACTTGGTCAAAATCTTTTAAGTTTCATTGATGCAATATTTAATTTGAATCCATTCAGTGGTTTTCTATTATATCTATTAAGTTCACAGCTGGTGACACTTGGTCAGCACCTGACAGGCATCATTCATGTCATGTTTGATTTAAATCCATTCAGCAGTTCTCTAGAAGATCTTTGTGCGCATTTCCCATAGGGTCTGATGCTGTAGGTCATACACATTGACGGATCGGCACCTAAGTAAAAATACTTAGTCAGCATCTCATAAGCATTATCAATGCCAAGTATGGGTTCAAGCAATCCAGTGGTTCTCAAAAAGAAGTTCTTTGTATGCATTTTACCATTCGGTCCAATGTTAAAATTTAGTTCCGAGCTGGCGGCCATGTCGTATGACAGATCGGCACCAAAGTAGTAACACTTGGTCAGCACCTCATAAGCATCATTCATGCCAAGTTTGGTTCAAATCTATTCATTTGTTCTCAAGAAGTTCTTTGTATGCATTTTCCGTTAGAGTCTTATGTTGAAATTAAGATCCAAACTGGCGGCCATGTTGGATGACGGATCGGCACCAAAGTCACAACACATGGTCAGCACCTCATCAGCATCATTCATGCCAAGTTTGGTTCCAATCCATTTGGTGGTTCTCAAGAATAAGTTCTTTGTATGAATTTTCCCATTAGGTCAAATAGTAAACTAAGTTCCCCGCTGGTGGCCATCTTGGAAGACGTAGGAAAACTTGAACATGTTCAATACAATATAGTCCTTAACATGCTGAACATTTTTGCAATTTAAACTTGACCTCTATCTGTTATAGTTTTTTTAATAAAATATAAAAAACATCAAAATTTTGAAAATTTTATGGAAAAAGGCCAATAACTCTTAGACTGGTCGTCAGATTTTCTTCAAAATTTCAGCATGGGTAGATCTTCTCATATTGATCATTTTTACCTCAATCAGATTTTTGATATCTGTAACGGTTTTTGAGTTATTTGCCAAATACTGTAATTTACCCCTATGTTCTATTTTTAGTAATGGCAGCCATGTTGTTTGACCTAAGACATACAAAATAACAAATTTGAAACTAAATACCCTAGTGGTGATTCAGTTTAAGTTTGGTTCCATTTGACCCAGTGGTTTCAGAGGAGAAGATTTTTGAAAGTGAGCTAAGGATGGACGGACGGACGACGGACGGACAACGGACGCCAAGTGATGGCAATAGCTAAATCTGGCAAAGCCAGGTGAGCTGAAAAGGGGAGGCGCAGTTTAGGACCCAAACTGAAGCACCATGCCAAATACAAAGTGGCTGTGATATGCAAGTGCAGAGAAAAATGTGACGAAAATAATGTGTAACAGACAGAATGGCAGACAGAATGACAGGCGGATTGACGGACAGAGGTAAAACAGTACTATAAAGCCAGGACACAAATATGTTAATGCCTGCAGGAGACCAATTTTAATATTAAACAATGTTCTAATGTCCTCTGTCGATTTACCTTTTTTGAATATTAGTTCCTCACCTGGACAGTAGCCAATACAGAGTCAAATAAGGTTTTCATTTTCAGAATTCCCTTACCATGCGGGGACCGTAATATTATGGCCGCAGCCAATAAATTTCATTTGAAAACCCCTTACAGCTCCCGAAGCCTACTGAGACGCGGATTTTTATGCTAGTATCTTAGATTTGACTATTTCCTTAAATATCATGTACCAAATCATGACGATTTTGCATGGTCAGGTTGCTGCAGGCATGACATTGCAGGCTGGGAATTCGAAAGTGCAAAAAAATCGCACAATTTTGACAGGTCGGGCTCCATTTTCCGGCCACCAGTGTGCAACACTTCATCGATGAATCTCCAAATCAGTTTATACTGATAATACTATGTCTTACCTATCTTAAGATGAAAGTGTTAGTCCCTCTGACCCATGTGTCATCTGCACTTACGGTTTCCAAGTGTAAAATCTAAAAAAAATGCCAATTTTGGGACCCAAGAATTAAAAAACCATACACCCAGACCACATTTTTGCCAAAATATTCATTATAGGCTGTTAGGAATGACAAACGAGGTGCAACATTCTCAAAAAGTACTTTTAATTTGAGGGACGTCAACATTGGCCATTTTGCGGGCCAAAAAACTGCCAAAAACATGAAAAATTGGCATTTTCGACTGTGGTTACTATTATTTGGGGCTCTAACTCGCCCACTTTTTTGTATGTATCTTTTATTTCTTTAAAAATTTAATAATTCCCTCAAAAAGTCTATCTTTCACCCCTCTATTTTTCATAGCGCAAACATTTTCTACTCTTTACATGTACCAAGTGAAAGATTATTTTATTGTTTAATTATTGCTGTAGATAATATATTCATTTAACATGTTAAATGTACATTTTACAAAGAAGTATGGCCATTTCGTTTAAGGCATGTAATTTTTTCCTATATTAGGCCATTTTCAAAATATGCTCATAGAGGTCTCTGGTATGTGTACTTCCCAGGAAAAAAATTTATATATGCCACACTTTTAATATTTCTGACATATTAGTAGTTGAATATGGCTGCAAATAGGATTTTGGGTAAATCTGAGCCATTTTACAGTATTTGGGATTAGGTGAAACTACTCGAAGGTCACCAAGAACCAAAACCGATTTTTCGTTGAGAGTGTATAAACATTTGCCCTTCCAAATGGCAGTTAATTTGGTTTGGTTGTGGGAGTGCTATGCAATGAATTTTAACAACAAGAGGCTCTCAAGAGCCCGTATTGCTCATCTGGCCCTTGATTAACCTAGACATTTTATGTTGAAGAGCCCATATATATAGTTAAACTATAGTTCTAATATGCCTAATTAGTTTAAGGGGAGAAGACCTCTGATAGTGTTTCCCATGGGGTCCAATGTTCAATTATGTTCCCTGCTGGCAGCCATCTTGGATAAAGAGTTAACCTAAAAAAAAAGCAATTTCTTTTCAGGGGTCCACATAAAGAATATTTTGACCAAGTTTGGTTCCATTTCAATAGTTTCAGAGGACAAGATCTTTGAATGTGTTTTCCCATAGGGCCCAATGTAAATAAGTTCCTCCGCTGGCTGCCATGTTGGATATCACACAAACCTGAAAAACACCTTTTTGCAAGGGGCCACCCAAGGACTATTGTGGCCAAGTTTGGTTCTAATTGGCCCAGTCAATTCAGAGGAGAAGATCTTTGAATGAAAAGTTTACGACGGATAGACGGATGGACAACGGACGCAAAGTAATGGCAATAAAGCTCACCCTGGCATTAGCCAAGTGAACTAAAAACATTTACAAATTGTGAAAATCTGTCAAAATTGCTTTCAAGTGGCATTCGGGGACTGAATCTTTTATCAAAAAGTATGAAAATGCATTTCAGTCCATTTGAATTTATTTATGATAGTGTTTATTGGGTCTCAATGGAGTAAAAGTGGGAAGCAGAATCAGCCTCTTTAAATAAGACAAAAAAGAGCACATGAAAACAAGAAAAGATGTGGAGCGTGAAGTAGGAACCACTGAAAAAAGAGCCTGTAAATTGGAAAAAGTGGCTTCTTCAAGAGTCTTTGTAAAATATTTTCCTGATCTGGAAACAGGAAAGTGGAAGATAAATTACTGAGACCCCCTGTATATAATAAATGACCTGTTCAAACAGTTTTGGAGAAGATTTGATGCAAGCTGAAGGAAATAAATTCATTAGAAAGTGGCCATACCTCTTGCAGGTTTTTTTTTTTTTTCTTTTTTTTCTTTTCGTATTAGAGAAATTATATGCACTTAAATCACTAATTGTACATAACTGCAGGCAATAAAAAGATTATCTGTCTGACACTTTGGCCTGTATGAATGAATGCATTGTCTAACAACAATTTTGAAAAAAGATATTCCCTTACTTAGTACATAGAAAAAGTATAAAAAGTGGACTCTATGAAAAATATAAGGGTGTTAAAGAAGATGTTTATTTCGCTGGACTTGATTGCTCTTTGTTCAGGGGCCGACTCCGACCTGCTGTTGGGTGTGGGGTTTTCTCACTGTTCATTGAAGATCTTATGGTGGCTTTGAGTTGTTATTACTCCCCTTTGGGTCATTGTCTCTTTGACACATTCCCCGTTTCCCTTCTTTTTTCTATTTTGCTTGGACATGAGACTGTAAGTATGAAATGATGTAAAGGTATGTTTTTGTTGTGCAAGAATGAAATGAGCAATGTATTGTTTTGTGAAAGATCTAACAAACGTCTGAAAGTTCGGTCTAATTTGTTTCAATGGTTATAGAAAAGAAGATAATAATATCATTTTCCCATAGAAACAAATGTTAAACTATGTTCAGGGCTAGCAGCCAAGATTTTTGTCAGATCTGACAAAATGAGTAATCTTTGTGAAGGACCTTCTATACATCACTCTAATATAGTTTAGTTAAATATCTTTCAATAGTTTCAAATCAGAAAATGATGATGAAAATGATGATTTTCCCACAGAGTCTAATGTTGAACCCTAGCTGCACTGGCAGTCACGCTTTTTGTCGGATTGAAATGAAATGAGCAATCTTTATAAACCTCTTCCTTACATCATTCCTGTAAAGTTTGGTTGAATTTGCTTCAGTGGTTTAGAGAAGATGAAAATGCAATTTTCCCATTGGGTCCAATGTTAAACATAAGTTCTGCCGTGGTGGCCATGTTTTTTGACTGATCAGAACAAAATAACCCATTTTTGTAGAGGATCTTCCATACATTATTCTTTTAAAGTTTTGTTGAATATGCATCGGTGGTTTCAGAGAAGATAAAAATGTGATTTTTCCCATAGTTCCACACTGGCAGCAATGTTTTTTGTCAAATCCGAACTTAATGATAAATCATTGTAAAGGACCTTCCATATGTGATTCCTGTAAGCTTCTCTTAATTTGCTTCTGTGTTTCAGTTGAGAAGATGAAAATATGATTTTTCCAAAAGGGTCCAATGTTAAACCTAAATTCTGTTCTGATGGCCACATTTATTGTCAGATCAGAATAAAATGACAAATCCTTGTAAAGGACCTTCAATACATCATTCCTGTAAAGTTTCTTTGAATTTGCTTCAGTTTTTTTCAGAAGACAAGATGAAAATGTGATTTTTCCCATAGGGTCCAATGTTAAATCTTAGTTCCATTCTGTTGGCCATATCTTTTGTTGACCTTCCATACATCATTCCTGTAAAGTTTCGTTGAACTATCATGATTTCATTTTGCATGAAACAATCTGCACACAGACCTTTCATAAAATATTTGTTAAGTATTTCTTATTTTTTCTATAATTGGTTAATTGAGCAGCGAAATGAAAATAAGTGACCTATTTTAAAAGTTTAATGCACCCACATAACACATGCCTGAAATTAATATATATTTTCAAGAAAATGTTCATCTTTCATTTAAGACATGCCGTAAAAAAATCGTACAGTAAGTTTTCCGTAAATTTCCAGTTTTTGTGTGGTAAAAACTTTGTTCTTTTTTTCTGTGGTCTCATGCAGGAAATTCAGATTTTGAAATAATCTTTATCGAACGTCCAATGATACCTTTAAAAACTTTTAAAAGGTATATTTTTTCTGATAAAAACACTAAAATGATTCCTAAGAATCTAACAAATAGAAATTTTATTAAGCTTTAAACTATAAATTTTAATTCAAAATAGTCAAATCAGACGACTTTAAAACATTATGCTACTTTAATAACATTGCAAAATGCAGCGACGACACACGAAAATAAGCAAAAATATACAGCAATATGATTGAAATTTATTGCATAAATAAATGAATGGAATGGCCAATCTACAATCACTGAATGGCAAGAAGTACAACACATTTGGGAATTTAGCGGCAGGCTTTGTGAAGGGACAAGTTAAGATCTTTGGAGTTGATATCAACAGTTGTAGACATTTTTCATAGATATGACATCAAGTTGGTCCAAATGCAAAGGTATTTAAAGTGATTGAAAGGCGGTCTATTCCAGACTCCAAGAAATTTATGGACTCCAGTGACAATAAGGCCTAATCCGGTAACATGCTCTTCAAAATTAGGGTCGGTAGGTAGGCAAATTTTTTTATTTTGTCAAAACTTTTTACATAGACATATAGGGAGTTATACTTCTGGACTTTAACAGTGCTTCTTCAAAAATTGCCAAAAAAACTTTAGGGTAGGTAATTTTAGCCCCCAAAATCTAGGGTCGGTCGGGTTACCAGAAACACAGATTTTTTTTTTATTCTGCCTAAACAGGCCATTTCTTGGTTTCTTGGTGAGTTTTCAGTCAAACATTTTATTAAAGCAAATGTTTTGGAACTATGAAAATGTTTGTTTTCTATCCCCTGAAGCTGTTAAAAGGGTCACCAGAGGACTTGTGAATTACTGCCAACTGCTGTTCAGCAACCATCAGGAGGCAGACACAAGAATGATTTTACATGCGAGTCACATAGACAAAGTGTATAGGGAAGCACAAGATACTGATGTTTTAGTACATCATTATTCATAAATGGCAAACACTCTGGTTCCAGACATGCATGGTTACAAATACCAAAGACTGCAGGCCTTACTTTCCTTTGCATGACCTTTGTCCTAGATTGATTCCTGTCGTTGTAAAATCTTACCAGCAGTACATGCTCTCACGGGCTGCTTCGTTTTATGACATTGGTAAAAATAGTAATGGTGGATTCACAGGATACCCCGCCACGTTTCACAAAATTTCTAAGTTAAAAGGGGCATAACTCAACAACGATGTGTACCACTGAACCCAAAATTATACTTGGCCTGCGTTTTGTGGTAAACAATTTACCTACCATGTTTGAGAACAGTTTGTTATTTCATTAAAAAGTTATGAGTACGAAACCCTAAAATTTGTAAATTTTCAAAATTTAAAGGGGCATAACTCCAGAACCCCTTAATCCTCTGAACCCAAAATCTAACTTGACCTCGGTTTTGTGGTAAACAATTTACATATCAAGTTTGAAGGCCCTGTGTAATTTCGTTCACAAGTTATCAGTTGGAAACCCTAAAATTCACAAAATTTCAAATTTTCAAGGGGTAACTCCAGAACCCCTTGGACCTCTGAACCCAAAATCAAACTTGACCTGAGTTTTGTGGTAAACAACTTGCATACCAAATTTGAAAACCTTGTGTTATTTCGTTCACAAGTTATCAGTCGGAAACCATCGGGGGACGGACAGACAGACATATAGACAGACAGACAGACAGACAGACATATAGACAGACAGACGGACAGATGGACACATTTGAGGGTATCACATAATACCTTGCCACTCCGTCTGGCGGGGTATAAAAAGTATGTGTTCAAGTTGCTTAAAGATAAGCCTGGGTGTGTTTCTAATTTTAGCTTCTTGTCCTATGGCGATGTCAGCCAGTCGCAATGTCATTTGCTCATTTGTATGATCAAAGGGGAAAGTCAAGCAAAGTACATAATGACCTTAAAAATTGATGGGTGTTCCATGGAACACTTGTGCCGCCTGTACAACAGAAGAGCCATTTTTGGCCCAGTGAACCTCTGAAATCTGTAAACTTAAATTTTTAAGTATTATGTGCATGGCTAAGACTAGGAGAAAAACATATTCTGCAAATTTGATAAGAATATGAATATAGTTTTGGGGACTTGCAGATTAACAAACAGAAACAACAAATGAGGTATGTTGGTTTGGCAAACCTCTTAAATCTGTAAAATCAAAATTTCAAGTATAATGTGCATAACCAGACCTGATAAACAACATATACTGAAAGTTTGGTTGGAATCTCACATACATTTGTGAAGGAGTTGAAGATTAACAAACCAAATTAATAAAGGACAAGGGGCGTTAAGACCAATATTTGGCCCAAAAATAGTCAATAATTTTTCGTTGATGTTAACACATATTACAGTTATGCAAAATACTTAAGAGCATTCATCCTCTTCAGCGCAAAATTCATTTTGTCAAATTTTAATGTGATGACGTCACAAATGGCACGTGAATTTTCCTTGAGATGGAAAATCGGTCAAATTCGGCTGAAGTTATCATGAAAAAACAAAAAGTTAGGTATCCCCGCAGCGTTGGAACAACTTAAAAATTTAACTGACAACAGAAATTTAACTCACAAAGACGCGGTATAAATATTTTTTTGTACCACGAATGCGGGGATACTTTCCGCGACTAAAAACGTTTGTATTCAAAATGTAAGAGTCTTAGAAATAATGGATACTGACCGAAGAAAATGGGGTTTTAAAGTTCATCTACACGAAAATTCCCTCTTCTTGAGTATTTATCGATCTTTCATTATTACATGTAGTATTTATTTAATACCAAAATGGATAAACCATAATTTAAAGATGCCTTTTAGCTGTATATTATGAACTTTCAAACATTCTCTTGTTTTGATCATTGCTCGATGAAGTATGTACATTTTTCACGTGTATGCCATTCCCTCAAAATGAAAATAAAAATTGACATCAAATATATATGTCATATATTTTTTATTATTCATTGTTCCTAACTGACAATGTCCAGCAGGTAGATACTGCATGTTTACATAGTAACTAGGTGCTTCTGAGAGGTTCGCGTTCTTCCGCAGTATAAAATAAATCTTACATATCCGTACCCGTTTTGAAAAAAAAAATCGTTTTAAATGTGAAGAGTATAGTGTTTTATTTTTAAAAGAAAACATGCAACCACTTCCCACTTTTGTTGTATTTATTTATGAATAAAGGTAAAATAAAATATAATCCACACTGTGCTTGAATGTTAGAATTGCCAAACTTCGGACCGTGACTTTGACACAGCATCGCAAAGAACTACAAGGTAATGGGTCCTCTAGAAGGGGGCGATAGTGTAAAATGTATGGACTTACATTGTGCTTTTAGTAAGTTTTTATTCTTCTTGAAATTATTTGTTAAATGTTTTCTTTGAAAATCCAGAAAAATATATGTTTATTTCCTTAAATGCCTGGACCTGGTTGTTCAACTTACGGTTAAATCTTAACCGAGGCTTAAAAAATGTAACCATGGGTTAAAATTTAACCATCGGTTATTTTCCGTTGCTCATCTCTTGGTTATATTTAACCGGCGGTTAAAATAACTTAACCCTCGGTTAAATTGGGCTAAATTTAACCGAGGTATGAACCTTCGTTAAAACTTTTAACCAAGGGTTAAATAATATATAGGTGGTAATTACATCCGCATATTTGACAGGAAAGCCATTTTATAAGAACAATCAAGAAATATTATAGATAGAAATTCAATAAAGATTAACAGAAAACTTTTACAATGCAGTTTGAAGAAGGCCAGATTTTTTCACGGGCGATTACTCTCACAGCTTCAGACGATATAGATCTAGACCTCGGTAGGCATGAAATATCATTGTAATCGTATTAAGAAATGAACCTACAACAGTATAATCATGTTGCTTTGATATTTTTACATCAATGATTTTTTTTTCACACAGCCTACTGCAGTCCATAGTTCCACATTTATGGGGGAACATTTACGCTGTTTTCACTGTTATATAAACTTACGTTGTTTACACTGTCCAGATATAATTCCCAGCAAAATAAAGAATGACACGATCTTCTTCAAATGTTGTGTATCTCTGGATATTCCCCTACATTTTAATTCAAAACAACGCGGTTCAGAAACTGGTACGCCACTATAGTTTGAAATCAATGACGGACTTACTCTTCAAGTTTCCGCAAAACATAACCGTTAAATCCGATGTCTAATGATTGAATCTGAAATTTATATAAAAAAAATTGACCCGTTATGCAAAAAATGTGAAAATACAACAAACAATATGACCCTTTATCAGTTCATTATTTTTTAATTTGAAATTTGTTTAAAACTGAAGCTTTCTTTTTTTTTTTATATTTTAGAATTCCGTTATAAATTTTGTAATTCCGTTGATTCGTGTTCAGGTCATTTCTCTCCTGAAGCGGCACAGTCAACCATGTTTCCATGTTAGCAAAGTGTAGGGAAATAGGGAATTATGGGAACCAGGGTTACGTTTAACTCGTGGTTAAGCTATTTAACCACGGGTTACATAACCACGGGTTTAAATATGGTTGAGCAACGGGTATTTAACCCTGAGTTTTGTAACCATGGGTTAAAAATTTAACCAACCGTTAAATTTAAACCTTGGGTTATTTAAACCGTGAGTTGAACAACCGGGTCCTGGTAGTCTTGTGTGTATTTTCTAAATTTGTACAATTTGTGCGACCAACAAATTAAGCATTTCTTTCTTTTGATGTCTTGGGATATTTTAACATATTAATTCTTATAGTTATGTATAATTTTAGCTAAAATTGGACAATTAAACTACTTGTATTTGATTTGAAGATTTTTCATGGAGTAAGAAACAAAGTCTTTTATTTTATTTTGGTAACAGTACTTAGCATAATGTAAATATTCCGAGGCGCTTTTCCACATTGCAAAGATCGCACGCATCAAAGAGACTGGGTCTAGATAAATATGCCACATAGGCCACTGCAACCATCTTAAGTTTCCATGTTTTTTTTCACTCTAGATAATTTTCTAAAATTGCTAAATGCAGACAATAAAAGATTAAAATTTATGTTGTCTCTCTGTGTGTGATCCTTATATTTCTAAGTATTCTGGATTTATGCTTTTTTGGTTGTTGCTTCGGTATTTATTGTGAAAATTTATTCTACTGGTTTCAACAAATAAGGCATTAATCTATTGAGATCACATGTTCTGTGGGGAAAAAACCTACTTTCTTTAAATAGTATATGTACTTTGTCAAAGTGGAGAATAAACTTGAAACTTTTATATTACCACCTAATATTTTCTTCACCAAATTTTCTTGTTGAGATTTGGAAAATTCGAATCAGTTTCTACCCAGACTTGTGATTTTACTTTGTCTAGACATATAACATTAACTAAAACCTCGAACACGCATAAATTGTCTTTCATTGTAATGCAACATTTATATAACGAAAGTTTCCACCATCTACACACCTGGGACATTGTAGGTTCCCTGTATAGTCTGGTTCCTTGTATGGTTACCAATACACAAATTAAAAATAGAACATGAAATCGATTAATGGTGTTTAACTGCATTACAATCGCAATATAACAGTACATTATTTGAATACCCGAAGGCGTTAATCTTGATTTGACGGTCAAAATATCCGTTAACAGGCTCCGCTGCGCATCGCCTGTAAACTGCATTTTGACCGTCAAATCTACGATTGACGCCATCGGGTATTCAAATAATGTACTGTTATTGCTTAATTACGAGGACGAAACAAACAGAATATAATACAAATGCCACAAAAAAAAATAACCGTGTGAACCCTAAAAAAACAGGGGTGTCATCAGATGCTCAAGTAGGGTAAGCGTTACCTGCTTAATATGTGGCACCCGTCACATTGTAAGTGAGAAGTCCGGTATAATAATATCAAATTCGATATGTCAATCCAGTAAAACTTTGGAAATCGATTTTCTCTGTGAGATAGACACATTGTAACGATCCGTTTCGATAACTAACAATATCAAAGTATTTATAAGGCCGTTAATACTCTCCTAACCAATCTTTTTCGTACAGTTTAGTAAAGCGGACACTATGCCATGTCACTCACAATAATTAACTTTCGTTTTCGGTCTGGAATGTTCGTATGTACTTTGTTGTTTTTTTTTTTATTCCTTTCAACAAAAATACATTCTTGATTCTTAAGCAGTATACATATAAACAAAGGTTGGTAGGTACTAATTAAGTTTTTTTGTTTATTCACTACTTTCATTATTGCGTCTTCAACACCTACAATCACATATCTCTTGAATGGATGCTTTTTTCAAACATGTTGAAAAATGCCAGTCTTAATTGGTCTCAAGCACCACAGGTGAAGTGAAAAATTTCGACTTTTCTGTTTGCTTAGCAACCGTGCATATATATAGAATATTGCTTAGCATAAATTTTTCGAAAGATATGAAAAAGAAAGGAAATGAGGTAAATGTCAAGGAGACAACATCCCATATCCAGGTTAAAACGATGTTTACTCCTCACTTGTTTGACTCGACTATAATATGTTATGTGATAAAGCTAGTGTATATATATATAGGAGCTCCTAAATGACAACAACAGAGGTATGACCACTTTCCCCTATAATTATCCCTTCGGTGGACCAATTTTTCAAATGCATTTAATCGCATCAAGAAATGTTTCAACAGACCGCTGTTAGATACATTGTCATTGTGTAATAAATAAGTTGTAATTTTTATACTTCTACATGCCAATTTGAACCATTTTATTGTCAATTTGAAAGAATGTTGAGAGATTTTGACAAATTTTGAAAATGATCATAAAATGCGCAACCTAACATTTGTAGTACCAATTATGAGAAAAAAAAAAACAGTAGTAAAAACTAAGTGCAATTTGCAAGTGCTAATGTTTTACACTCTAAACAAAAAAAAAATGGATTTTTCTCTTGGTGTCCTTTAGATATAATATCATACCCAAAGATAAGATAAGAAAGATCTATTTGAAATTTGGTTAGTTATAACAATTAACATAAGCTCTATAGAGCTTTTTACCGAAGATAAAACAAGTACATGCATAGATAAGACAAAAGTGGTATACATAAAACAAAATAAGCAATCATAAGACAAATAAAACATACATATAAAACAATATATTAAGCAGTTATAAAGCAAACATAAAATACATTTAAGACAATAAAACACACACCGGTAGCACATACAATGGATAAATAACAACAGCATTTAGCTTAAAAGGAATGTCCACGCAATAAAATCTCTGCAAAATGGCTTAAATGTACCTGTTTTGTCTTTTTGCCGTTTGTAGTTTGGCTTTTGACAATTCTGTTCGGTATTTTGTTACTACCGTCATGGACATAAAATAGCATTCACCGGCATGTTTGGTTGCTAAATGTTTACGAACAACGCAACTGTTGCTGCTTGTGTGAACATCATCACACAAAAACATATATATCCCATACTATCGCATTTTTCATTATTATCTGAGCATATTTTCCAAATCGCCATATCAAGGGAACAGATGTCACGACTAAATAACGATGCATGGTTTTTTTTAAATGGTGATAAATCACGGATATTAAGCAAAAAATCACAAAGAAAGGTTATTGCAAAAAGCCCCAAATTTCATTTTAGCAATTTAGTTTTCCATTACCTTATTCTTCTAACACTATAATATTAAGTATATATTTAGTATATACATGTTCCTCTGGATCATTTTGTCCCATTAAGCATGGACCATTTGACTTTC
>MJUU01065959.1:0-28197 GCA_002080025.1 Modiolus philippinarum
GATATTATCTCATGTACAAGTACACCATATCTAAGAAAAATAAAGAGGTATGAGTAAAGCTCATTGTTGAAAGTGACTTCAAGGTGAAGAACAACAATAAAAATGTTGTTCCATTGCTTAGTTTTGCCATGTATTTGTACAGATATTGTCTCATTTGCATTTACGCCATATCCCTTCATTGTTAATCATAAAGACAATAACAACAAATAAACAACCTCAGGGTATTCATGATGTCAATTACAAGAAAACTTGATAAAACAATGAGATGTTGGCACTATGAAAAGAATGTTCAGAATAACACTTGGAAATTACAAAACAATTAAATTGCAAAATTTGAAAGTATAAAAGTTTATTCATATGAAATATTCTCTCAAAACAAATACACCATATCTGAAATGTACAGAGAGCATTCCTCTCTGGCACAGGGACAGGAGAGATAAACCCCAGTCTTGAATACAAAATGAAAGAATATGGAGAAAATGCACATAAGACAAAGTCTCTTCTTATTTTATGTTTGTTCATGAGGCTACACCCATGCCCAAAACAAACGTAGATATAGCGTTTTTCTACATCGAGCAAGTGAATTCCTCTCAAACCAGAACAGGGGCGTCGTTAACTCACTGTGAGGTAGAAGTGTTTCTTCTTTTTCGAAGGTCCATATTGGTTTACATATGAAGGAGAACAAAAAAGCTTTGTTCCATTTGCTTTATCTTACAATGCAATTTTATGTATTTTGTCCTATGTACATTTACTACATATCTCCATTTGTTCATTGATTTTCGTAAACAAAACAAGTCCGGTTAAGAGGTTTAGGTGACTTCAGCTGATAAAGGGAATAGATTACAATGTGTACTTACATTTTCTTCTTTAAGGATATCCATCATACGATTTCTGGCTGATATACACTGTTTAAAAGTTTCAGCTAGCTGACATGGTAAATGTCTGATAACTGGAAAATTGATGAGAATTCGATCGACTCCTGGGGCGGTTAGTATGTTAATACTGTGATCCATTTCATACATACATTGTTGGAGCTCCTTGTTTCCACTGTGTCCTGTAATCTAAATAACATGCTGATCTACAGGTATATAATTTTTCCGCTAACATTTGTGAATTTAATCTAAAATTTCTTATTAATTTAAAAAAGAAAGGGAATGGGGTAAATATCAAGGACACAACATCCAATCTCCAAGTTAAAAGAACCCAAAACAAAGCATCTACAGGTAACCGTCGGTCTTCAACACAGTGAGGAAACACGCTCTAAATGGCCCAAGAAATGAAAAAGTGAATAAATCAATGGAATCAAACCACATCCAATAACACGAATATCATGAAACTAAAATTTTAAAAGGAGACAAGGACAAACTAATGACGAACATAATCCTGACTTCGAACAAGCGCAAAAATTGTGGTGGGGTTAAATTATCGAATTAAGTTAAGAATGTTTTAACTAAAGGCAAGATTTTTTTATAAGTGCACTGTCCTGGTCTTAGCTTTCTTTGACCTTAAGTTTTGCTTTATTATGAATGTAACATCTGCTTTACTAGACTTTATTCTAGTTATTTTTACAGTGAGGAGGATGAAATTTATGCCAAACAACTTACATACCGAGTTTGAAGACAGTATGTTATTTTGTTCACAAATCATAGTTCTGAAACCCTAAAATTTGCAAATTTCAAAGTTTGAAGCGGGCATAACTCATGAACCCCTTAGACCTCTGCACCCAAAATCAAACATGGTCTTAGATTTATAGCAAACAACTGTCATACTAAGTTTGAAGACAATACAAACATGTAATTAAATTCACAAGTTATCAGTCCGAAACCGTAAAATTTGCAAAAATTTCAAAGTTTCAAGGGACATAATTCATGAAACCCTTGAACCTCTAAACCAAAAATCAAACATGCCTCAAGTTTTGTGGTAAACAACTTGCATAACAAGTTTGAAGACCTTATGCTATTTCGTTCACAAATTATCAGTCGTAAACTTTCGGGGACAGACGGACGGACAGACCAACAGACATACGGACGGACGGACACACGACTGAAGGTTTCACATAATACCTCACCACTAAGTATGGCGGGGGATAAAAAAGGGGAGCTCCAACCCCTTGATCCGCCAATGGATCCAGATTTTCTACTAAGAGAGCCCTAAATCTACAACTGTGTATTGGGATCTGTGATTTTTGTAAGATCATATGTTTTCTTTATGAAATCGTACTATATATGCTTTCAATGGAAATTGTGACGTCACAATGAATCCTTAATAGAACAAAAAAACCATTTTCTGATGTATAGTTCTATAGTATAACACAAGACACCCCATTTCCAGTCTTTTTTTTAATGAAGTGGTTACAGTTAGTCGGCATACGAGCAACAACAAAAAATTCTATTCCAAAACGGAAATTTCCATATATTTAGCGAGGCGGAATACGACGATACGGTTTAATATTTGACCAGGTTAATTTTCCATCTAAAAAGACAAAACATACATACATGTATGTGCTTATTTCATTAGTTTTGAACTTTTTTATTATTTCAAGGTAATAACCGTGTCGGGATTATTTTTTAAAAAGTCAAGTTTTATTCGTAAAACATGATGAAAAATCAGTTGGATAAAAAAAATAGGTTTATTGTTTACTTCCAAGTATACTTTCATTTGAAACTTAATCTGCACATGTACGTTTTCGGTTTTTTTTTGTTTTTTTGTTTTTTGTTTTTTGTTTTTGGTTTACAAGTGTCCGCTCAAATCATGTGAACATAACTTGTTCTTCTCAGCGATTGGTCAACTATCATAAAGGGCTCCCTCGTGATTTCGATAGCTTTGCATTATCTCATTGTGACAGGATGATTAATCTATGACGTTACACACTGTTGTTGTGTCTTTGAATATGATTTGTCTATGTAAGAATGAATGAGATCATATTGGTTAATTGTTCTCTGTCAGTTTTTGAACATTTTTGAGTTAATGGTCTTCCAAACGTTTAGATTTTATCTGCACTGAAGAGACATAAGTTGTCGAAATGCGCATATGCAGAAAATAAATTCACTGTAACTTCGGTATTTAGCTATTTGTTACCACTGGGTCGATGCCTCTGCTGGTGGACTGTGTTAGTCCCCGAGGGTATTCACAAGCCCAGTAGTCAGTACTTCGGTTCTGACCCGAAAGCCGATTCTATTTGGTACCTTACAATATCTAAATTTTTGTAAATTTTGTTGAAACTAAGGAGTATCTCCCTCATGCAAAGCTCTGTCCTTAGCTGATTTTGGCTTTACCTTAAGGTCATATTGGTTATTTGTTCTCTATCAGTTTTTGAACATCTTTGAGTTAATGGTCTTCCAAACGTTTAGATTATATCTGCACTGAAGAGACATAAGTTGTCGAAATGCGCATATGCAGAAAATAAATTCACAGTAACTTCGGTATTTAGCTATTTTAAACTTATATCGGCGCGGTTGTAAAAAAAAAACTGTTTCGAATTATTATTCTCAGGGCAGAAAAAAACAGGAAAAGACTAATAATCCATCTTCTTGAAACATACATACCATAACCTCTAGGTTCTCTAAAAGGTATTCGTCAATGAGATTTAATGGGTCAATAGGTCTGTGTTTCATTTTCTCGATATTTTCTTTAATTTTGTCCAAAGTAATAATCAACTGATCTTCAATTTCACGAAGTCCTTCGCCGTAAGCACGCAGTAAACGATGAGCTGTTTTACGACGGTAGCTCCATTCAGTGTTGTATGGGCAAAGTATGATGTCTGCATTGTCCATGATGTATTTTCCAGAAAATGAAGGCAGTCTTCCTGCTGTAAATGTTGCCATTGGTTCTTCTAAATAAAGTTCTCTTGCAATTTCCACTGAGTTAATAACCAATGCATACTTTCCCAATAATAAGATCTTGAACATTTCACCGTACCTGTATCCCCAAGCGTCAAAAGTTATATGCATATTCTGTTTGTCTACGTCGAAAAAACACCCAAAGTAAGGTAATCCCGATGGACCTGGCAACGATATAAATGTACTATTCTTCTTCCGCCTTATCGTGAACAAAAACAGCACGGACAGCAGTCCTACCAATAGGAAAGGTAAACAGACCATTCCATCCATTTTGCCTTTTCTCTACTGAAAAAATATTGAAAATGTGTTATTTAGTTAAAAAAAACTCATATTTGTTCATTTGTGGTTGTTTTTATACCTAGACAATATACATGTACGAGTGGTGCATTAATATACGAGATTTATTCGCATGAGACTTAAAAAGGGAGATAATTCGAACTTCAGTGAGCATTATACACGTACATGTACAAAGACTAAACTGTACATTTTAAGATAGATACCACTTATTAATATTTTTTCTTTTTTAAATGTTTAATTCTCCTTAGAATTGGAATTTCTGTGATAAGACTATTAAGTAGTTTACAGATGTACATTGTATATGGTACATACACTGTATCAATTTAGGTAGGTTATCAATTTCATATGTAGCGTTGCGTTGTCCGTATCATTTTAAGCTCGATTTATGTATTTAAGTATTCATATGATAATCAGTCAATAGAAATTACACTTTTCACTATCAGTTTCATTTAAAATTTAAATCAGATTAACATTTTTTGACGTACTGTATTTCCAATGTTTTGGTGATATAATTTGTGAGCCTTTTCTCATTCTTTTCTGATGTCTTTACCTCTAGCACACCTGGCCTAAAAGCTTTTTGCAATCACTATGAGTCAATCATCTGTCAACAATGGAATCAGGATAATAGTATCCCAATTTTTTTTCTCCTGTTTATAGCCTCAAAATTAAACAAGTGTTACAGCATAAAGACAACTTGTTCGTAAAAATGATCTGTATATAATCTTTTATTTTTCATCAGATATAATTATGTCATGTGTCCGAAAATCACACAGTTCATCTTATAACCAACTTAAAACACTGGCATACGATAGTTTATGCTAATCAATTGTAGAGCAACGAAATAATGATTGTTAACAAGAAAGGTGTTTCGTTACTTTTGATAACCTTTTTCAATCCTTTTTCAATCATCGGCAATCATGCGCGTACGAATATGGATGTAGCTTATCTAAGTAATGTTTACATCAGCGATCTTCCCCTCGTAATATAATTCTTTTGTGTAAACGTCCTTATACTGTAAATAATAAAGAATTTTGATATTTTCGAGTATTTTCTAAAAGCGACTTAAACATGAACATTTGGGTCGACTTTCATAGGATTTAAACTGTATTGAAAGCAAATATTTCTTTTTTTTTCTTTCTTTCTTTTTTGGAATCTGCTGTCCAAAATGTATTTTAACGTCAAATGATATCCAAGCATATCTTTTTTCAATTTTGAAAATTCCTTAAGGCGACCCACATTTACATCATTTTGATTGTAGAATAACCAACAAAATAACCTAATATCGCACTTTGTGTCGTTAAAATAGCGTACCCCGCCCCTCCCTTATTTAAAGATAACCACACCAACCAAACATGAAATAATGTTTAGATATGCGCCTTTCCAAAGTGCCAAGTCAATGCATAGAATATTTCCGGGGAACGTTCGCAGAATAAACACAATACTGTAACAGATAGGAACGAATATTGATCAATGGAAAGGAAACTGCACTGTATTTAACTTCTGTTACAAGTTACTTTGATTATATTAACTAAATCATTTTTCTCATGGTTTTTACATATCTTTATTTTGTTTAGACATTATTAAAATCACTGCTTACCTCAGGCTAAATTTAAGTTGTCCTTTTGCTAGTCCAGTTTCAAGTCACTATGCATTAATCGTTTCTGTGTAAAACACAACTTGATATAGTTATTTTTTCAACCGAAACCATTGTACTTAAATAAGTCAACCAGATCAAGTATAACTATGTTATTGGGACTTTTTAACTTATGTCAAATTTTATAAAACGTTGTTCCACGGTTATGATTTCTTTTTTAATAGATCGTCCTTACCTTTATAAAATAATTAATTTGAACTGGTAATCGTATTTATGAATAAATGAGCAATATTTTTTACTGTTAGCATAAATGCAGATATAGCTGTAAGTAAAACAACTTCTTGTTCGAACTTGGTACAGGCATTTCGTTTGGAAATTTTGTCGGTGGTTTTAGCACTACTTTGAATTTGCCCTTTGAAAGTCGGCTCGTGACAATTATGTTCGGTAAATTAGTCATCACTTTCATTCGTTACGACATTAATTCCAATCCACATGTATTTATTCGTTTTCCTATCCTTTAAATAATAAGGCTCCTCGTATCAAGTTATCATCAATGTTTTGCACATGAATCAATTATTTTCTGGAAATAGAGTAATTTTAGTATTTTTCCAGAAAATACGGTACCCAAATAATCTACCACAAGAAGAGAGTCTGATAAGAAAATAATTATTACAAAATAAGGCTATCAAAACCAATAACTTCTTTCTCTACTCTAGGAGCCTTTTTTTTAAATAGCTGACACATTTTTCAGCATAATTACACTCGTTGTTTGAAATATTTTTTTTCAGTATTTTTTAGCAAATGTTGAAATGTCAAATACATATGCAGGAGCTATACAGATGTGTAAGTTAGAGATGCAATAGGTGAACAATGTAGCTAGATCCTTTATAACAGGAAACAGATACTCAGTAGATAAGACGATAGAAGAAACTTTCAGGAAGCATTTCAAATCGCAGGTGGTAGCCACACAGGCTTAACCGGCTTACTGGGTAAATGGGGGTAATAACAAAATTACCAAACAGAATGGTCAAGAGTTGAAGTCCACGAGACAAAAAGACAAATCAGGTGGAAACCACCGGCAAAATTGTTGAATTGGTACAGGCATTTCAAAAGAAATCGTGGGTTCAACCGGTTTTATGGCCAACCAAACCTCGCCTTCCATTGCGGTAGTGTACGGTAGCAAATCAACATCAATTGCCATTGAAAGGTCGTTGACAGGTTAAAGAAATGGTCAACCCGGTGTTTAAGTATAGAAAGAATCTTGAATCAGAGTTCGGGCCGAAACTTTAAATTTTTCCACAAGGGATTGATATCTATTAATGATCTTATGAGACGGAATTTTTTGAAATCTTGATTAATAAGGCTGTCACAGAGATAACTATATCTAATAAGAAAGTCTGTTTAATTTGTTCTAGCCCCCGGGATACAAACAGGCTGTGAAGCACACACTCCGTAAGCGGGAGAAGCTGGAATATTACTGTCCATGTTAGGGAAATTGATAAATTTGAAATTAAATTCATCCCTTTAGTCTTAAATTTTAGTACTGAGATGACCATTTTCGTCAAATTGGAGATTTAAGTCAAACAAAATCTAAGTTAAGCCTGTGTTGCTACCACCTATATCTGTTTCCTGTTATAAAGGATCTAGCTACATTGTACATCTAGCTAGATCAGATGGTATCTGTCGTCTCCTTTATTTCCTTTGTCTCTAGTTCAGCCGAATATATTAATAGGATCCATTTAGCAATAGATGCATAATGGATGGAAAGAACATCATCAATATATCTATAAGTGAGATTGAAGGATCTAGCATCTTTTATTTTATGATTTTTTACGAGTCTCTGAAGAAGTTCAGTCTCGTAAGAATATATAAAAACAAGCCTGCGAATAAAGGTGCATAATTAGTGCCCATTGGTATGCCAACTTGCTGTTGATATATAGCACCTTAATTGGTAATTACGAGTCGTATCTGAGATGGATTCGTGCAGCACACGAATGAGCGCAGTTTGCTCGTGTTACTTAAAGATGAACAGATATGATCAAGTAATGGACCACACCGCGATTTGCGAATCTCTGAAATAGAGCATGGAGAGGAATGCGTCAGACGATCATGGGCTTTTGAGAATCTGTTTGATACAGGCATGCGTGTCGTCGGGTAGCATCGCAAATATGATGTGTTGAATGCTAAAACAAGGAAAAGATTAAAGGGAAGTTGAATGCTAAAAGTGGGAAAAGATGAAAGGGAAATGTTTACTGATTGTAAAAAGATGGATAACAGGAAACAGCTACATTGGCTGAAAAGACTGCTAAAGATCGTTTAGAGATAAATACGTTTTTTTCGAAACAATAGGTTGTTTTAAATTAAAATCATAAAATCACTTGCTGAACTGACAAAGATCAAAACTTCTCCCAATAATGTTCTCAATACAGACAACAGAGAAACAAACCATTGCAACTGTTAATACAATGTGAAGACCTAATGATAGATCTGAAAGAATTTTATGACGTATCATCTTGACTCCAGTTTCGTATAGCTTTGAGAGATTACTCCTTGAAACACGTATAGAGAATATAGAAATTTACCATTTACTACGCATCTTCGGTATTTTTGTATTTTGCCACCGCTTATGGTTTTGTTTTTTTTGTTTTTTTTTATAGAACGGAAAAGTGAAAAGCCCCCCTTCATCTGACAACAGTCATTGAAAATATTGCTCCACCTCCTGCTGACATAACAGGTTAAATTACCTTCAAGAACTTAGAACACTGACGTTATATTTAGCACGGATTCATACCTAGAAAATCTGTAAAGGCAATGGAAAGTTTTTTTAAAAAAGCTGATTTTGAAAGGTAAAAACACGAAGAAGCCGGCAGACTGAAAATTAGTTACTTGGAAATCATAAGAACAAATAGAAGCTCATCGATATGCACTGCCGGGTATGGAAAATGCATTGCTTTAAACTGAAGGCCATACCTACCTACTGACGAGTGAGAACGACGCTGTTGCTAGCCATGAAATAGAACAATTATGTTCTATACCCAGGAAGGAGTGTAGTTCTATACTGCCTCCTTAACGGAGAGAAAAACGATTACAAATATCTCAAAAACTTGATAGTGGCACATTCTTTAATCTGCACTATTAAGTTTTATTGTTCGATTCTGGCTTAGGCAATCAGAACATTTTAATTAAAATCACCGAGATATCAGAGAAATAAGGTCCTGGATATTGTTCGGCTCTTTTGGGATTTAATGCTTTCAGCTGTTTTTATAGTACCAGTACCTTTAAAGGAAAAGGTAAAATTCTAAAAAAAATATATCCAAGTCCATTACAGCTTTGTCAATGCTTGGATATCACGGGATATCACTGGGAAATATTTGACCAAAATGTGTCAGAATAAATTTCAAAATGAATACCGAAGCAAGAGCAAAAAATCGTATATCCAGAATGCATGGAGATATAAGGATTACATGTAGACAGAGAACGTAAATCACGAAGACGAAACAAACAGTGAAAGAACTTGGTGAGAAATATGTGTTTGCAGCTGTCGACAAAGCTTAAAACAACGTTGCCATCATCTGAAAAAAAATACTATATCGATGTCCAAAAAAATGAATTGGCAAAGTCTAGCACTTTTAAATGTACAAAATATGACGAGAAAACGCCCCTCAAACAACATTACAAGGATACAGAAACACTCAAAGTTCCACCTAAAGATAACACACTACCTACTATGTACTGGATTTCTAAACTTCACAAAAATCCCTACAAACATCGTTTCATTTCGGCTTCAAGTAATTGTTCTACCACAAATTTGTCCATCAATTTAACCAGTGCACTCACTTGTATAAAGGAGTACGTCAAAAACTATTGTGAAAAAACATATCAAAACTCTGGTGTCAATTACTTTTGGAGTGTAATAAATTCTATTGAAGTTTTAGATAAATTACAATCTATAGACAGACCAGTTTCATCTATTGACAGTTATGATTTTTCTACACTTTATACAACCCTTCCACATAATTTAATTAAATCTAAATTGGGTGAACTTATTAAATGGTCTTGATACTCGTACTCGTCTTGGGAACTCGTCTTGATAAGTCGGACTTTTTTCTAGTTTGATTTTTACTGTGAGTCTTTTTGTGTATTTATTTTTAGCCATTCACCACACATAGGGGAGGGTTTGGATCCAAGAAAACGAGTTTAACCCCACCGCAATTTTTGCGCCTGTCCCAAGTCAGGAATATGTTGGTCATTGGCTTGTCCTTGTCTTCTTATAAAATTTTAGTTTCTTGATATTTGGGTCATTGGATGTGGTTTGTTTCCATTGATTTATTCACTTTTTTACTTTTTCGGGGCCATTTAGGGCTTACTATATAGTGTGAGGTTCCTCGTTGTGTTGAAGACCATATGGTGACCCCTAGATGTTTTGTTTTTGGTCGTTATAACCTGGATATGGGATGTTGTCTCCTTGACATTTACCCCATTTCCTTTCTTTTTCATATTTTAAATTTTCGGGTCTTCAGTTTATTTGCTGCAGCAAAAAGCAAGTATTCTTCTCCAATATCTCTTACAACAATTATTGCTCCTGGACATGTAATGATATGATTAAGGCACTGAATCTCTTGCTGGACAACATTTATGTTCGTTTCGGCACCATTGTTTATCATCAGGTAATTGAAAACCCCGATGGGTACTAATTGTGCACCTCTCATTGCAGATCTTTTTCTGTTCTGCTACGAACGGGAATTCATGAAAAAACTACAAAACGGAACTGTACCAAATAGTGATAAACTTATTTCTGTTTTCAATGATAGGTATATTGACGATATCCTTACTATTGACAATCCCCAGTTTTTAGCTTATGTTGACACCATTTACCCACAACAGCTGAAACTTAATAAGGCAAACAATGATTCTAAATACTGCCCTTTTCTGGATCTAAGCATCACCATTGACTCTGGTAAAATAAAAACTAAAGTTTATGATAAAAGGGATGATTTTGATTTTACTATTACTAATTTCCCCTTTCTTGACGGCGACGTTCCCCTAGCTCCATCCTACGGGGTGTATATATCTTAACTTCTACGATTCGCTCGCATTTGTTCCACCCTTGATGATTTTAATGAACGTAACCTTACTCTCACATCCAAACTTTGACAACAATGTTACAGATTTCATAAATTATTAAATACTTTTAAGAAGTTTTACAGAAGATATGAACATTTGATATCTAGATATGACGTGACTCGCAAACAGCTAATTACAAAGGGCATTTCTCATCCACGATTTTATGGAAATGTTGTATAAAATGTCAAAAACTGATAAATAATCCAGAAAAACTGGGACGTAACTTACGTTCTTTACGTGAAAGTGGATATCGACGAGATATTCTGAACAAATCCGTTAAATTGGCTTTGGATTCCGGTGACCTGAAGACTTTACATATATACTGGCCTCTCACTGATACTGCCGATGTCTACTGAAATACATGAAGACTCTTTACCAAACACTTCGGGGAGTTTTGAGTTTGATTTTTCTTCCGTAGTGCCACAGTGTTTTACCAGCAGACTAGATTCCTTGAGCTAGCCGGCAGTTTAGTGGCAAGCACTCTTTGACCCTTCTTTCAAAATTACGTTTTGTCATATGCTTTTTCTGTTCCAAGATAGTGGTCATTGAGTTAGTAGTCTACCTGTATTGTATGTTTATGATGCTATAGGGAAACAGGATAGAGAAAGGGGAGGTTTGGGTACCCATAAACCGGTTTAACCCTACCACTAGCTTTTGCTAGTGCCGGTACCAAGTCCGGCTATCCCGAGTTCTTATCGTTATTTATGTTTGTCTCTTGTTTTCATTGTTGTTTTTCTGGTGCAGTTTGCTTGTGAATTGTGGCATGTGATTGTAGTTCCTGGCCATTATAGGTTTTGCTGTTGTCCTGTTTTTCTAGGTACATAAAACAAAGCCACAAAAATAAGGAACTAACAGTGTGAACCCCTTAAAAACAGGAGGGTCATCAGGTGCTCCGGAGGGGTAAGCAAGACCTGCTTCATATGTGACACCCGTCACACTGCGAGTGAAAAGTCCGGTAAGAGTCATTCCAGTAATAACTTAATATGCTTTTTTGCATGGTTGGAAACGTTCCGAAAAGGTAGGCGATTTGACGTACAGCAAGATTAAAAAGAAGTCTTGCTCAATAGCAGGTGTTAAAGGAAATGGTTAAAAACTATAAGTTGAAACGAGTTTATCTGGTGTAAACATTTTTAATTTTTTTTATAAAGGCTACTTGTATTCCATAGTGAAGTTCATGAGAGGGGGTGCATTTTGATAATCACAGTCAACGTACTATTATAGCAAACTGAACACATAATTTATAGAATTTATGGTGTCCGAATGGTAATCTACTGGATGAGTATCAGAGATATCCGGAAACTTCACTCCGAATAAACATTCTTATTGTTCCGAAAACTACCAGACATCGGTTGTCGAAATGGCAATATGCAGTATCTAATGTATAACAAATAATTGGTTGTCATTGAAACATCGGCCCCGTCGAAGAGCCCTTGTTCATAATGTTTCAGCAAGTTTGCTCTGCCAGACTAGTGGCATCTCAATAGTTAAGTTTGGTCTTAGTTTAAAAAAGTATTGGTTTATGGATTTTTAAAAGGTTTCGATATGATCTGCACCGGCGACATAAGTTGTCGAAAATGTCATATGCAAGAACTTAATTGGCAGTAATTTCATCTGTAATTTATTCTTTAGTTAAATTTCAACTATACCGAAGAAAGGTCACGGTTCAAGATCTTGTAGCAACACAACATTAGTACTTTGAACACGTGATGTTGCATATTCATTTCATTTCCTGTTTTATAACGAAATTTATTGTGTGTTTTACAGGAAATCCATTCGCACTATTTCAATTGATAGTTTTCCAAATATTTCCTTAAATACACCACTTGACTTTCGTTTAATATTAAGTGAAAATAATACACTATTCACTCACTATGCAGATAATTGTATGCTTTGTATTACTAATATTGCATACATGTATGGAGCAATGCTCAACTCTTACTGGGCGAGTGTGTAGAGGAAATGGGTGAGTAGTTTACAACAGCTTTAAATTAGACAATGCAACAATGTGTACATTTTACAAAAATGAAAAAAAAAACAGTCAACATCCAATGATATGCAGAGCAAAGGAATGCACCTGCCTTATTTTGTCCGCCTCGTATCAGCATTGCACTATCAGGTTTTGTTCTATGACGTCGTGAATCCGGGAAAATTACGCACAAGAAATAATTTGACCATGCGCGAAATACTAGTTTTCCTACAAACTAACTGATAGTGCAGGAGCGACACCAATCGGATAAGCAGTAAGGCGAATTCCATTCAAGAGACCATGATAAAAATGTAAATATAAAAAAAAATGTATGTACAACGTTTAAAATGTTGTTACGATGATGTACTAAGGGGGTATAGACCTAGGAAAGCATACAATTTTCCACTCTTTTAATTTTCTTAATATTTTCAACATTAAAACTATACATGTTCATGTCAACTTTCAGCAATTTTCAACAAAGATCACGTTTTATGTCTAGAGGTCATCAAAGATACCGTGTTTCCTCATATTATTTGGTCCGTTCAGGATTTGATTGTGGTGTATAAAATTGGCTCTACTTAAATTTGTATTTGATTTAAAATTATTTCAAATGCAAAATTCTGTAGTTTAGACATGTGTGAAAGTAAGCATGAATAATTATAGCTAATTAAATAGTTTGAACTGAAATACATACATAATGTAGGTGTTCTTAATAATATAGAAAAGTAGTATATGTAAGATATATTAAAATTTTAGAAAATTCTACCGTCTCATTTTTTCTTAATTCAGAATAAAATGCGTAAAAATCAATAAAATTGATGGATCTGTGCTATAAATTACCTCTCTTGGAAGAAATACGACTTTTACATATTTTCATTATCTTTGGACAGCATTGCAAAAATGTATGGTAAACTGCACTCATTATAAATTACTTGATGTTGGGTATTTGTTTTCATGGCAAAATTAATATTTATTTGCTGTGCGGAAAAAAATTTACAATTTAAAAAATTTGATAATACCTATTATAATGATTCCATTTGTTTGTATAAGTATTAAAAAAGTGAAAAACAGAGTTATCTCCTCCTAGCCAAGGTCTACCCCTTTGAAACAATGATTATAATGTCTTGTGTATTATATTATAGTGAAGAATTCTGTTGTTCTGACACTGAGAATGTAAATGGCGTTTGTATAGGTAAGTTATTTTTGACAAATTTGTTTTCATTGTAGCACCTGAAGGAAATGTATATATATACACTGATTTCGGAACGAACGCACCTTGTGTATTAACTCACATTTGCCTATAAATGCGCATTTCTTTTGCTGACTTTCTGAGGTTTTCTCGTTTTGTCTTAAGAATTGAATACATTATTTTGAAGTTTCATTGGGGTATAAAAGTGTTGACCAAAGCACATTTTTAATGAAGCGCCGAAGCGCTTCATGTTGAAAATGGGCGCCCGGTCAACACTTTCATTATCCCTATGAAACTTCAAAATAATGCATTCAATTCTAATAATTACATTTTAACCGAAATATTATAAAACACAATTTATTTACAGGAAAGTACATCATGTACATTGGGATTCTATTTTACAAAGTAATTCACTACGTGAACGTGTGGTCGAATGTGTTTCATTTGAATTGCAACTTCACATTGATATACCACATGATAGGTGTTCACCTATCAAATTGACGGAATTCAAATGAATATTATGAAATATAATTATTAAATAAATTGTTCGCTTATAGTCTAACATCACACATGATATTTTAGAACTGTACAGGACAACAGATGATTAAGCTTTAGATTTAAATATATATGGGCAAAGATTTAAGGGGGAAATCATTTGAATTTCGGGGGTTGGGGGGTGGTCTGGCGATATTGTAAATAAATGATTCAATCTTGGTGCTTACAATGGAAATAAATAATTTAATTTGAAGAATTGAAGAAATGCAAACAAATAACTTGATGTGACATCGGTGAAAATAAATAATTTGTTTGAGATTTTCTTGAAAATAAACATTTTTATGAGGCAAAATCGCCTAAGCCCTACTTTAAAAATCAAATGGTCATCCCTAAACTCCCTTGAAATGACCACAAAAACGTGGATGTCTGAACAAAAATGTATCCCCTCTATGTCTAATAATATATATCATGGCTTTTGAAGTTTCATCTCAGTTAAAGCAGTGCACACATTAAGATGAATCAACAAACAAATGATAACAAAAAGTGAGTGAACCATGAATGTGTGTCCACTTCACGCGACGGGTACTGTTTGTATGGGACTATGAAGGAATAACAAAATACAAATGTACAAAATGTGTAAGCATAGGAGTCACAGTAAATGAGAATTTGACATGAAAACTTAATTTAACAATTTGACATGAAAACTTAATTTAACTAAGTCACTTAACGCACAATATAACCAGAGACATAATGTAATTATATGTCTCTGAAATAACTTATATCTATCGTCGATTTCCAATTTTATTATCAGTGTGCCTTTCGACTTATAGAGCGAAGCCGAAAGGCACATTAATAATAAAATAGGAAATTGACGATAGATATATGTTATATTAGTACAAAATAGCACAAATAAATGGCAAATATTGAAAAATGGAGAAAATATTATAAATGGGAGGGGACCATAGGGCCTAATACATGGTCCTGTCCTCAAGCACCCGTGACTTAACTATGAAATAAGGATCACTGTATCATGGCATTTGCACATTTTGACTTGTATCTACCAAAATAATATATTAAAAGCTAAAAGGGGATGATTGTAGGTGCTACAGATTATAAGAAGGGTATTAACATGCATTGCTAAAGGTTGCAAAAACAAAGCATTTTCTTGCAAACTTGATAATAATAGTGTTATTATATTAAGATTTTTTAACTGTAATACTTACATAATTTAATTCAATTTTGATCCTTTACTTCCTATTTCAGACTGCGGAGATGGCTTTACTTCCAATATAGGACAAAGATGTCGTCCATGTGCTTATCCTTTTTATGGTTACAAATGTTCATCTGAGTGCAAATGTAGAAACGACCAAAAGTAATTTTTATTTTAGTACTCATACATGTATTTAAGCATACTGTGTATACGTTTTGAAATGAAAGTGATGTAGCAAATATTTCTTAAATTCATAACAGATAATGGCAGAAAATCTATGCAGATTACAAAGGATATATCTCGATTCATCAATGGGCGAATCAAAATTTCACTATATTTCAAAAGCTTAGTATCCTTTATTGTGCAATCGGTTCGTCGAAACTTATCGCACGTATTTACATTTAGGATGGGTACCTTCTGATATAAAATTATATAAAAACATATACTTTATTTCATATGTGTTGACAATCCCTCATTCATTGAGTAATGGAAGCCATGAATATTTGCGTTGTATGACATCTAATTTGAATTTCCTTAAATGCGGTGCTAGGAGTGATTTTGAACTTACAATGATGTCTGACCAAAGCTAATTGGCATTTTGGAGACTATGTCTCGCTTGCATTAAATCTTTTCATTATCTATGCGAATAAAAAGTCAAGAACTTCTGAATCTAAATCTGAACACTAGGCGATGTATTGATCTACAAAAAAGAATAACAGTATAAAAATTTGGACACTATTTCTAAGATGTGTGCAGTTAACAAACAAATGCCATCCAAACATTAACAGGTGACTGACACGGACATGTACGCACGACTTTTCATTTGTTTGTTTACCACTGGGGTCGAAGTGCGTATCGAGAATTTCCTTATTTAATTTCTTTTTTATAGATGCGACTCGATTAAATGCCTTATTGGCGTCAATTTGCATCCTTTTGCAGTCATTTTGTTATTAACGCCAATAAGGCACTTAATCGAGTCGCATCTTTAGAAATTAAATGCCATTCACGTAAATAAGAAAATTCTCGATACGCACCTAAACCCCAGTGTTTACTCTCTTGGGTTTGTACGGCATTCTAATTTTTCGTGCCAATATATATACAATATATGTACATTGTCGGAAAATATAAAATTTATTTGACGAGCTTTAGAAACAGGTAGAAATGCGAGGTTTACCGAGCATTTCTCGCCTGTTTCGCAGCGAGTACAAATAAATTTTATATTTCCGACAATGTACGTATATTGTTTTTATCCTGCAATCATTTAAACCCCATTTAAAACTTCATTTTCTTTTTGAAGCGGGACCAGGAAGACAGTAAACAACTTCGGCCATTTTGGTATAATCCCTGACGTCATAAGAGAATTTACACTGTGACGTCAAAGTATTGGAGGTTTTCAAACCAGTCGCCTGTCTTTTCTTCGTTCAAATTGGCGGTCCGGTTACCAGTCTACCCTACGAATACGAAAAAAAATATTCGTAGGGTCGTATTCGTCTAGTAAATACCACCATTGCAGGATAAATGAGTTTATTGCATTTTTTTATATAAAGATTTGTTATTCTTCTTATTTCTAGATATATTCGTTAAATTTTGTCTTTGTTTTTTTTATTTAATTAATTTTTAGGGGTGACGGTTTCAATTCAATTGAATTCATTATTACAGAAGGTTAACGATTGACATCACGATTTTATGGACTGTTATGGGATATCTGTTTCCAAGATGACAACATATTTCTCCCTCGTCTAACAACTTCAGTTATTTTTTTCCTCTACTGGATTTGACTGCATGACTCCATGATATGTTCAACACGGCTGGTGTCATATAAGATGCATGAGATGCTTACTCTACTGGGAAAGCTTATCTCACCCATGCATGATTTAATGGGGTCCGTGCTTTTCATCTGTATGTGTGTCCCTATGGACTTCTTTTGGAATTTTTGATTCCCTTTTTCTTGAATTCTAATGTTACTGTTTAGAGGTCACTCCATGAAACACTTGTACAGCATAGCGAAATTTAGTGGTTTTTTATGCAACTTGAGTATTCTTGTCTTTCTTTTCTGTCTGGTACTGAAGTTATTTCTTTCTTCTGTTTTTGGTGTTGTAATTGCCTTTAGACTATTCTTTCTTCACTTTTCTGATTAATAACAAGATTAAGGTGTCTCAGTGGTATTATTCCGCCATTTATGTCTAATAATTGTTCATTTAGGTTTCATTCATTAAGAAATTAAACAAAATAGTTATTAAAAATGAAAAGAAAGTTCAAATGTATTTAAAATTTATATTCCTAATCATTTTTATAACATTTCCATTACAAAAACGTGAGTTAAAACACTTGAGCTTTAAATCTGTTGCTGGATTTACAGAACAGAGAAATTATTCAAAGGAGATAATTTGATAAGATATTTTAACAAAGATATCACTAGAGAAATTAACATTTTGCCATTTTTCTCTCTTATTTCAACGGTGACCCCTAATTTTTATTTTTTATATGTAAACTACATAATGATAATTAAACACATGCAAAGTATGAAAAAAATCTATAATAGATTTTTCAAACTATCCTCTCATACGATCATTTTCCCTATCATTTCTTTGTAGAATCCTGAAATTTTCAATTTCAGATTTTGCGCTTAAATGCACGGTGACCCCCAAATTTAATTTACATTTTGAACAATAATACAATTATGTTTCTACACAGAAAATTTTACAAAATTCTATAATAGGAAATTAATACCCTGCAGACACCTTAAGTTATGCAAAATCAAACTTTTTATGTTAAATTTTCTGTAATTAATTTCAATCTTTGAGACACTTTAATGGTCAATATAATTTTTTTCAGGTGTGATAATGTGAAGGGCTGTGTAGATATCCAAACAGCAGATAGTCATATTACAGAAGGTAAGCAAAAGTTATCAAATAAAATTTGTTCGCGACCAGCTCTTTCATCAAATAGTGTTTCTGGTTACCAAATGAATATTGGTCAAATTATTATATTTACTTTTATTTCACAGACGTTTCTTTTAATAAATCATGATTTAAAATTCGTTCAATTTCATCAAAGATTACAGATGGGATGATGTCTCCTTCACATTTATCCTATTTCCTTTCTTTTTCACGTTTTGTTCAATTCACAAGAGTTTACGTTATAACAACCAATATGAAGTTTTATTGTGTAAGAATTTTCACTGCTAGTGCCTTAAATTTGACCTCTTTTTTTCTTTCTTTGTGATTCCTTCATGCCATGCGTTTTTCTGGATTTGATTTTCAAAATTAAGTGTCTTTTCTTCCTTTGGCAGTACAATGCCGTGTGGAAAGTTTTGATATTGTAAACTGAAATAGTCTCTTTTGTCATAAATTCGTGTGCTGAGGTTGCCACTGTCGTCAAACTTCCGAAGTAAATCTAAAAACGAAACAGAGTGTTCAGTGTCTGTAGTCTCCTTTATTGCAAGTTCTAGTGGATATAATGGAAAATAGTCGGCAAATTTACTATTATTAAGCGACAAGACATCAGCAATATATCTGCAGGAGTAATGAAAGGATCTAGCTACTTTGATTTTATTTTGTTTGACCAAATTTTGCAAAAAAACTGATTCGTAAGTGAACAAAAACAGGTCGCCTAAGAGTGAAGCACAATTTGTACCCATTCGTACCCAAATTATATATTAGAAGTATTTTAATAACTTTTCATAAGCGTAGGAAAATATCTTTAGCAAATGTATGTAGATTGAATCTTACTTCGACATGTAATTAATGCAGTTGGAGTTGACATATGTGTTATTGTCTCATGTTCATTTACTCCATATCCTTTCATAAAATGTTTCATATATAGACTATCATGGACGTTAGCCATTTATTAATTTCAATGATAGTTTTGGTTATTTAATAACAAATGTTCTTTATATGGTAGTTCTGACATGATATTGCCTGCTTTTGCCATGAATAAATGTAACGTGCAGCGAAAAGATTTTGAAGAGGTCCATGCTGTTCTTCTGTATGTGTGTCTTCATTTTTAATTTTTTAGCTCACCTGACCAAAGGTCAATGTGAGCTATTGCCATCACTTAGTGTCCGTCGTCCGTCCGTCCGTCGTCCGTTAACTTTTCACATTTTGATCATCTCCTCTAAAACTACTGGAGCAAATTTAACCAAACTTTACAGGAATGATGTATGGAAGGTCCTTTACAAAGATTGCTCATTTCGTTCCGATCCGATAAAAAACATGGCCGCCAGCGCAGAACATAGTTTAACATTGGACCCTATGGGAAAATCATCCTTCTCATCATCTGCTCTGAAAGTATTGAGGCAAATTTAATTAATACTTTACAGCAATGATGTAGGGAAGGGCCTTTACAAAGATTGCTCATTTCGTTCTGATTCGACAAAAAACATGGCCGCCAGCACGGAACATGGATTAACATTGACCCTATGGGAAAATCATATTTTCATCATCTCTTCTGAAACCAATGAAGCAAATTCAACCAAACCTTACAGGCATGTTGTATAGAAGGTCATTTACAAAATAAGTGTTCATTTTGATTGGATCCGATAAAAAATAGGGCCGCCAGCACAGAACATAATTTAACATTGGACCTTATGGGAAAATCATCCCTTTCATCATCTGCTCTGAAACCATTGAAGCAAATTCAAATAAACTGTACTAGAATGATGTATGAAAGGTCTTTTACAAAAATTGGTAATTTAGTTCCGATTTGACAAAAACATGGCTGTCAGCACGGAACATAGTTTAACATTGGCCTTATGGGAAAATCATATTTTGATCATCTCCTCTGAAACCCCTGAAGCAAATTCAACCAAACTTCACAGGGATGTTGTATAGAAGGTCCTTTACAATAATTGCTCTTTTTGATCGGATTTGATAAAAAAACATGGCCGCCAGCGCGGAACATAGTTTAACATTGGACCTATGGGAAAATCATCCTTTTCATCACCTGCTCTGAAACTATTGAAGCAAATTCAATTAAACTGTACTGGAAAGATGTATGAAAGATACTTCACAAAGAATGCTCATTTGTTCCGATTCGACAAAAACATGGCTGTCAGCACGGAACATAGTTTAACATTGGCCCTATGGGAAAATCGTATTTTGATCATCTCCTTTGAAACCCCTAAAGCAAATTCAACCAAATTTTACAGGGCTGTTGTATAGAAGGTCTTTTACAATAATTGCTGATTTTGATTAGATCCGATAAAAACATGGCCACCAGCGTGGATCATAGTTTAAAAGTGGACCCAATGGGAAAATCATCCTTTTCATAACTGTTTAAGCAAATTTCTTGGAATGATGTATGAAAGGTCCTCCACAAAGATTTGATTCGAAGAAAAACATAGCTGTCAGCAGGAAACATAGTTTATCGTTGGCCCTATGGAAAAACCATATTTTGATCATATCCTCTGAAACCCCTGAAGCAAATTCAACCAAACTTTACAGGGGTGTTGTATAGAAGGTCCTTTACAATAATTGCTCATTTTGATTGGATTCGATGAAAAACATGGCCGCTAGCGTGGAACATAGTTTAACATTGAACCCTATGTGTAATGGAATGATGTATGCAGGGTCCTTTACAAAAAATGCTGATTTCCGATCTGACAAAAAAAAATTGGCTGCCAGTGTGAAACATAGTTTCACATAGGACCCTATGAGAAAATCATATTTTCATCATCTCCTCTGTAACCCCTGAAGGAAATTCAACAAAACTTTACAGGAATGTTGTATAGAAGGTCCTTTACATAAATTGCTCATTTTGATTGAATCTGATAAACAACATGACCGCCAGCAATAAACATAGTTTAACATTGGACCCTATGGGAAAATCATCCTTTTCGTCATCTGCTTGTAAACTTTTGAAGCAAATTTAACTAAGCTGTACTGGAATGATGTATTAAAGGTCCTTTACAAATATTGCTGATTTCAATTTGATCGGACAAAAACATGGCTGCTAGCATGGAACATAGTTTAACATAGGACCCTATGGGAAAATCTTATTTTGATTATCTCCTCTGTAATCCCGGAAGCAAATTTAACCAAACTTTACAGGAATGTTGTATAGAAGGTCTTTTACAATCATTGCTTATTTTGTTTTGATCTGATAAATAACATGGTATCCAGTATGGTACAAAGTTTAACATTGAACCCTATGGGGAAAACATCAATTTCAACTGCTTTGAAAGTCTTGAGGCAAATTTAATTAAACTGTACTGGAATGATGTATGGAATGGCCTTTACAAAATGCTCATTTCATTCCAATTCGCAGAGGAAGACGGTTTTTGCAGTTTAAAATTACACTTATTGTTAGCAAGGTTCGTGCGGATTAGTAACAGGGGTCATTTTATAATTAAATCATAAACAATATTTGTAATACACTGTATTTGATCAATTCTCAGTTCTGTTTTATTTATATGTTTATTTATTTGTGTGTGTGTGTATGGAGGAGAAGTAGTGTCATCACCACGTGTTTGTGAGTTTGGATCTTTAGTTTTTTTACCTTTTAGCTGACCTGACCCAAAGGGTCAGTGTGAGTTATTCTCATCACTTGGCGTCCGTCGTCCGGCGTCCGGCGTCCGTCCGTTAACTTTTCACATTTTCATCTTCTCCTCTAAAACCACTGAGGCAAATTCAACCAAACTTTACAGGAATGATGTATGGACGGTCCTTTACAATGATTGCTCATTTCGTTCCGATCCGATAAAAACATGGCCGCCAGCGCAGAACTTTTGTTTAACATAGGACCCTATGGGAAAAATCACATTTTCATCAATTCCTCTGATACTGCTGAAGCAAATTCAACCAAACTTTACAGGATTGATGCACTAAAGGTCCTTTACAAAGATTGCTTATTTTATTCCGATTCGACAAAAAACATCGCCGCCAGCATGGAACATAGTTTAACATTGGCCCTATGGGAAATTCACATTTTCATCTTCTCCTCTGAAACCACTGAAGCAAATTCAACCGGTCTTGACAGGAATGATGTATGGAAGATCCTTTACAAAGATTGCTCATTTCGTTGCGATCCAGTGCGGAACATAGTTTTAACATAGGACCCTATGGGAAAAATCACATTTTCATCAATTCCTCTGATACTGCTGAAGCAAATTCAACCAAGCTTTACAGGTTTGATGCACTAAAGCTCCTTTACAAAGATTGCTCATTTTATTCCGATTCGACAAAAAATATGGCCGCCAGCACAACAGTTTAACATTGGCCCTATGGAAAATTTACATTTTCATCTTCTCCTCTGAAACCACTGAAGCAAATTCAACCGAACTTGACAGGAATGATGCATGGAAGGTCCTTTACAAAGATTGCTCATTTTGTTCCGATCCGATAAAAAACATGACCGCCAGCGCGGAACTTTGGTTAAACATGGGACCCTATGGGAAAAATCACATTTTCATCAATTCCTCTGATACTGCTGAAGCAAATTCAACCAAACTTTACAGGAATGTTGTACTAAAGGTCCTTTATTAAGGTTGCTCATTTTATTCTGATTCGACAAAAAAACATGGCCGCCAGCACCGAACATAGTTTAACATTGGCCCTATGGGAAATTCACATTTTCATCTTCTCTGAAACCACTGGAGCAAATTCAACCAAATTTTACAAGAATGATGTATGGAAGATCCTTTATCAAGATTGCTCATTTCGTTCCGATCCGATAAAAAACATGGCCGCCAGCGCAAAACTTGAATTTAACATAGGACCTTATGGGAAAAACATCATTTTCAACATCTCCTCTGAAATTATTGAAGCAAATCCAAGCAAATTACAGAAATGGTGTATGGAAGGTCCTTTACAAAGATTTCTCCAGCACTGAAAATATTTAAACATAGGATCCTATGGGATGAACATCACTTTCATCACCTGCTGTAAGCATTTTGTCAGGTGAGCGATTCAGGCTCAGTATCTGAGCCTCTAGTTTCTGTACTTAAGTGGTTTCCTTGTTTCCTAGTGTTTCCAATATTGCCGTTGTCCATGGATTGTTCGTTCTGTTGACAGATGGTTCGGTCCTCACCTACTTTCCTGCATTTCCTATTTCGTACAAAAACACAACCAGAATCATCAATAAACCTTTCAAAAATACATGTAATACTTATTTCAAAGACACTCCAAACTTCACAATATTTCTATAACAAGCAGATATGTAAACATCTTGTCTTGCCATTTTGATTTTATCACGATCTTGACAGGCTTTACGTGTCTCAGTGTTATTGTTCCTCAATCTATGTCTAATACTTGTTTATTTAGGTTTCATTCATTAAGAAATTTGGCAAAATAGTTATATAAAATGTAAAGGAAGTTCCAAATTATTGAAAATTTTTATTCTTCATCATTTTTACAACATTTCAATAACAAAAACGTGAAGTAAAACACATGAACTTCAAATCTTTGGCTGGATTTACAGAACACAGAAATTATGCAAGGGAGATAATTAGAAAAAAGAATTTAACATAGATATCACTAGAGAAATTACCATGTCGCAATTTATCTCTCTTATTCCAACGGTGACCCTTAATCTTTATTTTGTATATGTAAACTTTATAATGATTTGAAAACACATGCAAAGTATGAACAAAATCTATAAGAGATTTTTCAAGCTATCCTCCTATGTAAAATCCTGACATTTCCAATTTCAGTTTTTGCCCTTAAAAGCACGCTGACCCCAAAATTTTATTTTACATTTTGAACAGTAATACAATAATTTAAGTTGGTTTTCAAGAAAATTGATTTGAAGGACGATTAGGAGGTGAGATTAAAGAAAATCCACTTTTTAATTACGCTAAGGAACAATCAAGACGAATTAAGTTTGTTAAGATCAAACAAGATTCCGATTTGATCTTGTTTGATCTGAACAAACTTAACATACCTTGAACACCCTTGAATGCACTTTTCTTGTTTGATATTGATAATTGAACAGGTCTTGATCATCATTGAAAGCAATTATCTTAAAATAAAACTGAATTTCTTAAACAGTCTTAACAAAATTGTGTTAATCTTGTCAAGATCGAGATCAGATGAAAATGGCCAAAGAAGATCATAACATATCTGTTAGTGTATTTCACAAATGACAACAGGCATTTTTCGGTAGATCCATAGTTTCTTACCAAACTGGCGAACTCCGACTGTGACATAAGACAGGACATTTCATTAGCAGTATGACTGGTCTAGGATAGCATGCTTACCCTCTAGAGCACCTGATAATATATTATGAAAAATTTGTAACTTTTTAAATATTAATAAATAATCTAATGGATATAGGTAAAGGATAAAGAGATAAGAATAATGCAGTTTATATATTAAAAAAGTCAATGAACATCAAAGTTGTTTCACTTATTTGAAAACTTTATTTTCTGTTACCTTTTACCAAACCTAAACGTCAGAGACTCTCCCGTCTTTGAACATTTTTGTTTTATTTTAGGGCGTACGACTACAGACGTGACAAATATTACACAGAAAAAAAGTAAGTGTGAAACTAGATATATTAAACTGTTTTCGGTACGAAACGGTAAAAACGGTTGTATTTAATGTTAAGTAAGACTGCTAAGAATTAGATGTAACATAACTTCGAAGTCACTGTAAATTTAATTTCTGATCATGGTCATTTCGACAACTTATGTCACTTCAGTGCAGATCAAATCCAAACTTTTGGAAATCCGTCAACCTAAATATGTGAAAAGACTAACATTGAACAAATAATCAATAGTGTGAACGTAAAGCCAAAATCAGGCTGAGCTAGAGCTATGTAGGAGGGAGCCTTCGTTAGGTTTCAACAAAATTGTCTAAAATTTAGATATTGAAATTTCCAAATACAAACGGTTTTCTGGTCAGCACTGAAGTACTGGCGACTGTATTGGTTAATATCTGGTCATGTAGACATCAATACATGTATAAAGAATTAAATTCGGGAAAACCATGGTAACTGTCAAGAAAAAAAAATCTTGCTGTATCAGATTAATTCATTTGTGTTTTTATTAAATACACGTTAAACTTCTTATCGAGATCTACAATGTACTATACGTGCATGATACTTTTGTACAAGCTTATAATTTCATAAAGTCACGTTCATACAACGCTCATGTTCTTTATTTCATTTTCCGTTACATTGATGATGTATATTTATATTCGATATTTATTTATCAGAATAAACTGAAAAAAAATAACGAAACCACCAATATACTTTATTATTATACGTCAATCTTAATCAGTCATCACATGCTGAAGGCGGAGTTTTGGTCTGACCGACAAGTGGGTGGTACTTATCCACGTGATCAATTGATATATATATAATGTGAGTGAGAACCGAAATGTCATTTCAAGGTTTCGTCAATAAAAGACCAAAAGCCTTTTCAAAGTCTACCAGTAATAATAATCTTCTTCATTTTTTTCCATCAAATCAAATAAAAGTCTCATACATTCCCCTTTATATCGACCCTTTATCCCTACTGTTTTTGACTTATAATATTACCTAAAATGGGTTTAAGTCTATTTGTTAGGCTTGCTGTCGCAATTTTAATGTCAACACACAAAAGAGTAAAAGGTAAACATGTAATTAAACCTTGCCGTTGACATATATATACACCTACCTCTCCAGCCTATGGAGTGTACATTTCACAGTTGATTCGTTACTGTCGACCGTGTAGTTTGTACAGTGATTTTTTTTAACAGAGCAAAAACACTGTCCCAAAAGCTGCTTAGTCAGGGATTTGTTCAACCTATGTTAATTTCATCTCTCAAGAAATTCTATGGCCGTCACCATAACATCATTGAAAGATATGACGTGTCAGTATCCCAAATGAAAGTGGACATTTTCAGCTAGATTCACGTCTTCCTGGATTTGACTAGCGACTTTGAAAATTTTCCCGGATTGAATCACTCGCAGTGTGACGGGTGCTGTTTACAGAGCAGAACATGCTTACACTTCCGGAGCACCTGATGTCACTCTCAGTTTCACTGGATTTCACACTGTGAGTGCCTTTGTTTTGAATGTTGTAATTTCCGTTTCTATGCTTTGTATCTGTCTAACGTCATTGTTTTTTCGTGTCTAATGTCACTCGCTTTGGCCGTGTCTTTGGAGTTCGATTTTTTTGTAAATTTCACTCCTTTGTTCCTTCGGTATTCTACTGCCGTTGTTTCCAGTACTTAACAGTTCATTCCTGTAATATATACAATGACTTTGTCAACAGTCATATTATTAACTGAAAACTTTTATGCTTAGGTGTTTCAACCAATTAGATGAATACCGTAGTAAGAAATTTATGGCTGTCATCATGATATGGCAGACTGGTACCATGTTTCTTTCTCAAAAATGAAATAAATCTGTTTCATTGGGTTTAGAGTTTACAGAGGGATTGTATATATATTGTATTTACTTAGCACCAGATATTTTATTTCCTGAAGGACCAGGGAGCAGATCAAACATTCTCGATCTTGGAGCACAAGATGATACCAATTTTATGCAGGATTCATACTGCTAGGGTCGCATTAACATTATCCTTTTTTAGGGGTCGGGGAATGTTCCGTTATGTTTCCTTGCTGTTGTCTCGTATTTTTTATTTGTTTCATCTGCATTACTGTTTTGTCTTTTGTTGATTGGCAATTTTCCCTGTTGCCTGTGGCTGTAATACTAGTATTCATTTGCCGATGCATTACTGCAAACAAGTTATTGAAATATACACCCTCCATTTGAGAATTTTGATCTTTTTAAAGAAAATATTTGGGTTCAGCTGCATAAAAACAACAGGAAGGAACTAAAAAGATAAACGATTTACGCCTGAGATCTTTTTATAAAAGCAGCTTTGGTTTTCATATATTTCTCTCAACTTAAACATTGTTTAATAAAATAAACAATTCTACCCTTTGAAATTTAAGCAAATTCTTGAATTCTATAGCTACATGTTGTATTTATATTGTTTTCTAACCTAGAATGTGCAAATAATATCACGAATTCTAATATGTAATTCTATTTATTAATTAATCTAGTAACTTTCCCGAACATTCCAACTTCACAGACCAGGATTTATACTTCTTTGATAAGTAAGTACCATTTTGTTTCTTAATACAGGAGTTTTGAGTCGTGTTCATTCCGGAAACAAATCTATTATTAACATTGTTTTTTTTTTGTTGATAGGGTCTTTGCATTTTAACTAAACACATTCTAAATTTCTAAAATCTGTATTGCATGGACACTGGTTATGTATGCCAGTATATGCATGAAATCATTATGCTAAACTCCTCACAGGAAGGGAACTTGCTGGAAGCTGCATACTGAGGGTACATAACTTAATTTGTCAGTTGGTAATAGGTCTGGAGCTGGCATGTCCGTTAACTGCTAGTTTTCTTTTTTGATTTCATGTTTTTGTCCGTATATTAAGTTCTTTCGATTTAATTTTTATACGACCGCAAAAATTTTTGCGGTCGTATATTGGTATGGTGCTGTCGTCGTCGTCGTCGTCGTCGTCGTTGTCGTCGT
>MJUU01065959.1:28737-56275 GCA_002080025.1 Modiolus philippinarum
CGATGGGATTTTTTTCTTTGGATTCCTCTTGATCTAAGCTTTCAGTAGTATGCCAACGGATTTTGTGTAGGTCTTACCGTTTCCGAGCTACAAGGGGTCAAAGGGGCCAAAAATGCAATTTTTCTAAATATGTCAAATCTTTATTTTTCATCGGATTTCAGTGGGATTTTTTTCTTTGGATTCCTCTTGATCTAAGCTTTCAGCAATATGCCAACTGATTTTGTGTAGCTCTTACCGTTTCCGGGCTACGGGGGATCAAAGGGGCCAAAATTGCAATTTTTCTAAATATGTCAAATCTTTATTTTTCATCGGATTTCGATGGGATTTTTTTCTTTGGATTCCTCTTGATCTAAGCTTTCAGTGGTATGCAATGCATTTGGCGTGGCTCTTACCCTTTCCGAGCTACAAGGGGTCAAAGGGGCCAAAATTGCAATTTTTCTAAATATATATCTTAACTTTATTTTTCATCAGATTTCGATGGAATTTTTTTCTTTGAATTTCTATGGATGTAAAGTTTTAGTTGATAGTACATATTTTGCATAGCTCTTACGTTTTTTCATCAGTAAGTGATCAAAAGGGTTGAATTTTTCCTTTTTTTTTTTGTTCCTAGTTAATAACTGTGTCAAGCTTCTTTTTGTGTCCATCTAATTATCGTGTCAAGCTCTTTACTGTGTCCACAGTCACTTTATACTACTTTTGTTGAAATTTCAGTGGTCGACATGCTGCGGTCGTATCATGCTGCGCTCGGCGTAGCCCTTTATTATTTTTCACAATTGACTAAGTCCTGTTGCTAACTGAATTTTACTGTTGTTACTATTGTATTTTTGTTTATCAGATTGGCTAGGGGGAAGGTTTGGGCCCAATAAAACTAGTTTAACCCCGCCGCGGCAGGTTTGTGCCTATCCTAAGTCAGAAAATTTATTCAGCCTTTGTGTGTCTTGTCTGTTTCTGATTAGTTTACTTTATGTCTACAGGAGTCTAGGATGATGTTTATTTTGCTTAACTTGATTACTCTTTATTTAGGACCGACTCTGACCTGCCGTTGGGTGTGGGGTTTCCTCACCGTTCATTGGAGATCTTATGGTGGCTTTGAAGTGTTATAACTCCACTTTGGGTCGTTGTCTCTTTGACACATTCCCCGTTTCCCTTCTTTTTTCTACTATTATACGAAAAACATCAATACAGTGAGATAGGATCATTAATTGATTAACACTGTTAAAGAACAACGGCAGTAGAATACCGAAGGAACAAAGGCGTGAAATTCACAAAAATCGAAGTCCAAAGACAGGGCAAAAACGAGAACACAGAAAACAATGAAGTTAGACACAAAAACAATAACCTTAGACAGATACAAAGCAAAGAAACAGAATTACAACATTCAGAACAAAGGCACTCACAGTGTGAACTCCAGTGAAACTGAGAGTGACATCAGGTGCTCCGGAAGGGTAAGCATGTCCTGCTCTGTTAACAGCACCCGTCACACTGTGAGTGATTCAATCCGGGAAAATGTCAAAGTCGGTAGTCAAATCCGAGAAGACGTGAATCTAGCTGAAAATGTCCACTTACATGTTGGATACTGACACGTCATATCTTTCAATGATGATATGGTGCCGGCCATAGAATTTCTTGAGGGATGAAATTAACAAAGGTTGAACAAATCCCTGACTAAGCAGCTTTTGGGACAGTTTTTTTGCTCTGTTCAAAAAATCACTGTACAAACTACATGCTCGACAGTAACGAATCAACTGTGAAATGTACACTCCATAGGCTGGAGAGGTAGGTATATTGCTGCTAAGAAAGGGAAAGTTCACAATGGGGAAATTAAAATCATCACGCTTATCATATAGCTTAGATTTCAAACGTCCATCTTCGTCAATATACAATAAGAGATCTAGGTACGAAGCTGAAGTAGGTGTTTCAGTTGTTTCTTTAATTTCAAGCTCATTTGGATAGATCTGATGTAAATACTCCTTAAATTTAGTATTATTAAGAGGAAGTACATCGTCTATGTAGCGGAAGCTGAAATTAAAGGACTGAGCTAAATGTTTTTGCTTTCTTTGAATAAGCCTTTGTAAAAACTTGGGAGATTCATATTAATCTATCTGTAGCGCTTCAGGTTAATTGTTTTTCGTCAACTAAAATTTAGTTAAATAATTGTCGTGTAGAGTAAATTATAAGTACACTTCAATTTCATAAATAGTTTATTTTTAGGCGGTATATATTTATATTCAATAGGTCTTGTATCCAATTATCCTTCTGACTGGTATTTGAGGAGAGGTTTCCGCCTTCAATTTCACGAGAGTTCCTATCTCGAAAGTCCCATATTAAACACTTGCTTTTATTCCGTCGGAATACCTTCATTAGATTCCTGTGTGTAAACTCGTAAAGTCTTCATGGCTTCGAATGCAACACACTTGCATGAAAGCTGCAAAGACTCAATTAACACCTTTTTATGTCAATAGTTCTAAATGAAAGCTAAATGTACGTGTACTAACCGAAAATATAACGTATGAATGCATTTATGGGTGTGAGTGAAATTTATGTAGATGCAAGGCTCAGAAGTAAGAAAATCGCCTATTAAATTTAAGGACGCATGTACTTATGTAAAAGATAGAGCGAAAAATTGCTTTCAGATGCGTAACTTTAGAATAAGATTACGTATGTAAAGTTAAACTTATAAAAGAGAGCTTTATCAAGACATTAACCGCAAACTTGCATCGCTACTTGTATTTACAAAATTAGAAAATATAAGTTATTATAAAATTATCGAACAGAAATGTCAAGTGCCAAAGTCCAAGAGTGAAAAAGACAAAGTGAGTGACAACCACGGTAAAAATCGTCGACTGCAATGATCTTGACTTAGTTCAAGCATTCTAAAAGAAAGGGCGCGCTAAACCAGTTTTATGGCGTGGCAAACCTCCCATCCCATTGCCATAGTGTCCAGTATCAACAACATTTGCTATTGAAAGGTCGTAGACAGTTAAAAGAAATGATCATCCAAGTTTTAAGTAAAAAAGGATCTTAAATCAGAGTTCGGACCGCAACTTCAAATTATTCCACAAGGGACTGCTTTCTATTAAAGAACTTTTTAATGAACGCATGATCCAGAATTTTTTAAGATTTTAATTGAAAAGGCGATCACGATTATGTGTAATGAGAAAGTCTGTTTAATTTGTGCTGGCTCTAGCGTAACGAATCAATTGTTAAACATGTACTCCGTAAGCCAGAGAAATTAGAATATTACAGTCTATGTTAGTGAAATTTACACTTTGTATGATCTCTATATATTTCAGTTATGGTGTACTTTTTCATGAGAAAGCACTATCATACTTTCAAACTTTGGCATTTATTTTTATTAGTTCGAAATGTAATTCTGACCACCTGTTTAAAGAGCCCACATCGCACTATTTTATAATACCAAGTTTTCTTACAAGCGACTTGGTGAGTGCATGTGTTTGTCTATATGTTGTAATTATCCACTGGCTTAAGACAAAAGTACTTTTGTCGGGCACCGGATGACAGGGGCCGTCTTGAACGTACTATGAGTTATGAGGAAAACTCGTTGAAGGCCTCATGGTGACTTTGTGATGAAGAACAACAATTAAAACGTTGTTCCTTTGTTTGTTTTTACCATGTATTTGTAGAGACTTTGTCTCATGTGCATTTACTCCATATCCTTTCATTCATTATTTTAAATTAAAATCGTCCCTTTTGGCGTAAATTGTAGTACTAAGATGAATATTTCATCAAATGTGTCAAAATCAGAGCTGCCAATTGGCTTCCTTAGCATGAAATCGGGTGCTTGTGTTTAGCTTAAATAATTTGAAATTTAAATAGATTCAGCTTCAAAGATAAGATATACACTTATTGATTAAGGGACCAGAAATTCAACAGAAAAGAACAAATGTGCACACACAAAAAGAAAATGTCATCAGACAATAGGTATTCGGAGCAAAATTGCAGAATGTCTCCATTGATGTGATCGATTCTTGACTAGATGAAAGCGTCAGAGATACGAAAATTACCTATTGTTTTGGGTATGAGGAACGGTCAGAGATACGAAAATTACCTATTGTTTTGGGTATGAGGAACGGAAAAAAATATTTAATTGGCTAGCATGCATCCTAAGATGTACATTTTAGAATGGAATAATTTGCATCTTCGTTAATATCGTTGGGTGTCCAACACGATGTTAATGTCATAAACGATTTAAGTATTGTGCCCCCCTATTCCTACAGCTGAAATAGCTGCTTCACGAAACCAGCATTCATCTAGCTGGAGACAATATTCTAGATTAAATATAGCGGAAAGCTAGTATTGATAATTTAACAAATAGGCTACAAGGTAAGGTAACACTGTTTATTTCCTATATGTGTTTGTTTTGCACTTGATTTGTTTGTTGTGTGAAGAATAAAATGTAGACTTTGCTTTATTTATCGCCAAATTAATATCTAGAAATCCTGTTCATAGAAAAGAAATACGCAAAATAGCCTAAATTGATTTGACCTGCTCTGAAAGTGCAAAGATTGGTTGAATTTTCTGCACGATGATAATATCATGTTTATGACAAATACCTGTAAATATTACCTAGCAACATGTACTTTTGGAGTTAACATTTTAAATTTATATAATAAGAAATTATCCTCATATATTTATTTACATTATGTCAACTTTGTTTTCGGATAAAGTTTTAATCATAACAAAGGTTCTTTTCCACGAAACAGACAAAAATGGATTCGGTCCTCAAATTACAGAATCTGGCCAGGTAGACAGCGACAAAGGAAAACAAACGGAGTCAGGTAATACATTAACAATCAACCCATTCTTGTATATAGCAGGACAATAGACGTACGTTAGAACAACGGATTATTTTCAGACTAGGCACTTTAAAACCCAGGGGTTTAAACGTAAAACAATCATTCTATGACTAATGAGTCTCGATGTCGTATGTTTTTCAGTGGCTGGAATGTTGATAATGTTGCTTATAGTGTACATATAATGTCAAAGATTTTTACCTGTATCATATGCATTATTTTTAAACACTGTACACACAATGTCAAAGATGTTTTACCTGTAAACAATATATTATTTTTTAACTACTACTTCATTCATTACGACCCACTCGTAGATGACAGATTTGTCGAAATATATCGGTCGACCTTTTTATTGTTTCTATTCTTTTATTTTGCCATGTTTTTTGTGCTTTAGGTCATATTTTAGATTATTATACTTTATGCAAATTTCTTTTATTATCCATTTATTTCATTGGACAAGCTGCATTTGTTAATTTTAACTAATCCTTAGTTAGCCCCGCCCATCCATAGCAACGGGTGTTAATGTCTTAAATTAACACCCGCTCAGCCCGAAGTTTGCCGATCTTAAAAACTTAACACCCGCTCAGCCCGAAGTTTGCCGATCTTTAAAAATTAACACCCGCTCAGTCCGAAGTTTGCCGATCATGAAAATTAACACCCGCTCCGACCGAAGTTTACCGATTATCATTCCCACTTGAGAAAGAGTATAAAAACAAACCATGTGACATGTAATGTTATTTCTTTTCAATTTTCTTGTTCTAGTTATTGTTTTTAACGCTTTTTCAACTCGGCATTCAGTATAATAAAAATCATATTGCCCTTGGATGAAGATGTTAGGGCGATTAACACACTCGGTGAAAAAATTATCACCCTCCACTTCGTGTCGGGTGATAATTTTTTACCTCGTGTGTTAATCTTCCCTAACATCTTCATCCAAGGGCAATATGTTTATATAATAATTCATCCCTTTTAACAGGCCACATACTCATGTATCTCGTTATTTTGTTATTGGTCTTTAAAAATATATACAGTTCTATATTAGATTTGAAATATTGACTGATTCAGACATCGTCCTTCAAGAAAATATTTAATGCGTGCATATCTTATTAGACAATAAACTTAGTGCACTCGATAATGGCAGAATAAGACTGAAGAAATACGATTAAAAATAGAATAAAAAGGATAACAGGAAACACCTACAGTGGTCGAAAAATATAGTCACATGCCACATACTTAGAAGGAACTGCACAATAAAAGTGCAAAAGATAAACGTAAACAAACGTAAACAACGATAGGAACTCGGGACAGCCGGACATGGTACCGGCACTAGCAAAAGCCAGCGGTAGGGTTAAACCGATTTATGAGTACCCAAACGTCCCCTTTCTCCCTATAATATAATAAACATAAGAATAAAACCCACAACAGATAGACTACAATCTTGAAAAGGAAAATGGGAGGACAAAACGTAATTTTGAAAGATGGGTCAAGGAGTGCTCGCCACTAAACTACCGGCTAGCTTAAGGTGTCTGGTCTGTTGGTAAAGGAGATAACATAAACCAAAGTCTAGAGACACGAAAAAAACACTATAATTGTGAATGAAAAGATAACAGGAAACACCCACAATGACCGAAAATCATTTCACAATATATCTGGAAACTACACAAGAAAAGTACCAATCAAAAGACAAACGTAAATAACGATAGGAACTCGGAAAAGCCGTACTTTGTGTGGGCACTAGGGTAGGGTTAAACTGGTTTATTGGTACCGAAACCTCATCTTTATCTATAAGACGAAAGACCACAGAAAAGACGCTACCATAAAACAAAGAAGCAGCATTTCATAATTGCACTATAAATCCAAAGTATCGACCGCTTTTGTAGAATGATGCACTATAGAAACGTTAAAATATATTTTATATTCTTATACAAAATCGTGCATCAGGACAAAATAATGACATTTTCCTTTAGGATATGTTTAGATAAATTGCATTTCAATGGTAGTAGTAGATACAGAGATTCAATAACAATGCTGTCTGTGTACAAATAACTAAATACCGAAGTCACTATGAATTTACAAAATGTACTTTCTGTATATGCGCATTTCGACAACTTATGCCTCTTCAGTGCAGATAAAATCCAAACGTTTGGAAGACCATAATTTCAAAGATGATAAAAAATCGATAGTTATAGTTTTCATAACGAGAAAGAATTGTATATCGATGGATATCAACTTGAGTTATGTAATTTCAAAATATATAAACGAGCCTTTGGCGAGTTTATTATATTTGAAATTACATAACGAGAGTTGATATCCAGCAATATACAATTTTTTCGAGTTGTTAAAACTATTTATCTTATGATTTTCATAATATTCAGTGCCGAACTGCTGTTTTTGTTTCAAACAACAACACCGTTGCTAGGTAACGTTAATCACGGCCAACGAGATTTCACAGTGGTCCAATAAAAACGTCGAAAAAATAATAGCACATCACGCGTGATGTGTTATTACTTGACGCTCGACCAATGAAATTCCTGTAAAAGCGATTCAACAAGTTCATATCTAACTCCAGCTTCAAAGTCTCGTTATGTACCACAAATAACTATTCATGCAAGGAATATATAATAAGCGTGCATCATAAGAGAAAGAACAAATAACCAATATTAAATATATAGATAATAAATAACCAATACAAATATGAAAAACGATAATATGAAGAAAAATATGGGTTCATTTCTTATAATTTTGAGCTACATTTGTATTCATTTGATTTTAATTCCTATTACAATTTGTTTATTTTTTATTTCAATACAATCGACATTCTTATCAGCTCAACGTTGAAAATGCGATTTTACAAATGTTATATACAGTACAGAAAGAGACGTACCATAACAAATCACTTGGAAAGACATAAATTTTAATCCTTTAGACATAAAATCACAGACATACCATCACTGTGATAGCCCTAAAAAGCCATAAAACAGAGTGGGGAGGATTAAATTTTTTTACCTATTTTACCTGTAATTTCTTTGAAGTCTACCTGCTTAATAAGATTTGTACCTGTACAACAGGAAATGTTCCTACAAAACACGTGTTTTATTGCCCCAATAAAAATTTTTTCAAGGCAAAAATTAATCCCCATCACTTTCCAAGACATTCCCACTATCACAGTGATTAGTTATGGTATTTCTCTTTCTGTACTGTACAATGTGAATGTATGTCCGAATATCTAAAAATATGCAAGACAAATATATGTGTGTATCTGCGAAAGTAAATAAAAGAATTAATTAATATTAATATTTAGTGATATATTTGGTTATGCTGACCCATAAAGGGTCGCAAAGTAAAAAGGACACAAATTCAAAATAGCTTCAAAAATTTGCATTTCCTTGTGGCAAAATCAAAATCAACTGGTGGACTGTTAGTCCCAAGGGATATTCACCAACCCAGTAGTCAGTACTTTGGTGCTGAACCGAAAGCCGATTTTATTTGGAAACTTGCAAAAGCTGTAAATTTTGTTGAAAACTAAGGAGTATCTCCCTCATGCAAAGCTCTGTCCTTAGCTGGTTTTTGGCTTTCCATTTAGATACAAATGTAATATTGGCTTGTTCTCTATTAGTTTTTTAACATTTTGGAGTTTATGGTCTTCCAAATGTTTAGATTTTATCAGCAACGAAGAGACAGTTTATTTGTTGTAACAAAAAGCAAGGATTCTTTTCTAATATTACTTACAACAATCATTCCTCCTGGACGTGTGATGATACGATTAAAGCACTCAATCTTTTGCTTGACAACATTTTTGTTCGTTTTGGCAACTTTGTTTATCAACAGGTCATTGGAATTCCCATGGGTACAAATTGTGCACCTCTCATTGCAGATCTTTTTTTCTTTTCTGTTACGAACGTGACTGCATGCAAAAATTAGAAAATGGGACCAAACAAAACAGTGATCAACTTATTTCTATTTTCAATGATAACAGCAGGTATATTGACGATATCCTTACTATTGACATTCCCCAGTTTTTAGATTATGTTGGCATCATTTACCCACAACAACTGAAACTTAATAAAGCTAATAATGATTCTAAAAATTGCCCTTTTCTGGATCTAACTATCATCGTTGACTCTGGTAAAATAAAAACTAAAATTTACGATAAAAGGGATGATTTTGATTTCAGTATTACTAATTTCCATTTCCTTGACGGCGACGTTCCTCAATCCCATCCTACGGAGTTTATATTTCTCAACTGGTACGATTCGCAAGCGTTTGCTCTACTCTTGAAGACTTCAATGAACATAACCTTACTATCCCTTCAAAACTTTTGCAGCAAGGTTACAAATTTCATGAATTGTTAAATACATTTAAAAAGTTTTATCGAAGATATAAACATTTGATATCTAAATAAAATGTCACTCGCAAACAGCTTATTACTAAGGGCATTCCCCATCCTCGATTTTACGGTAATGTTGTTAAAAATGCCAGAAACTGATTAAAAATCCAGAAAAACTGTGACGTAACTTACATTCTTTACGTAATAAGGGATATCGAAAGGATATTCTACACGTGTCCGTTAAATTAGCTTTGGATCCAGTGACCTGAGGATTTTACACACATACTGGCCTCTCACTGATACTGCCGATGTCTACTGAAATAAATGATGATTCTTTACCAAACCCATTGGGAGTTTTGAATTTGATATTTCTTCCGTAGTGCGACAGTGTTTTACCAGCAGACTAGGCTCCTTGAGCTAGCCGGCAGTTTAGCGGCGAGCACTCCTTGACCCATCTTTCAAAATTACGTTTTGTTCCCCCATTTTTCTTTTCTAGATTGTGGTCATGGAGTTAGTAGTCTACCTGTATGGATTTTATTCGTATGTTTATTATACTACAGGGAAACGGGACAGAGAAAGGGGAGGTTTGGGTACCCATAAACCGGTTTAACCCTACCACTGGCTTTTGCTAGTGCCGGTACCAAGTCCGGCTGTCCCGAGTTCCTATCGTTGTTTACGTTTGTCTTTTGTATTTTTATTGTGGGTTTTTTTCTTGTGCAGATCCTATTTACTTTGTGGCATGCGGCTATGTTTTTCGGCCATTGTGGGTGTTTCCTGTTATCTTTTTTATTCTATAAGTTGTCGAAATGGTCATATGTAGAAACTAATTTTACAGTAAGTTTGGTATTTAGTTATTTATTTACTGTCAAATGAGTCAATCCAGCCCTAATTAAGTCAAACCCATAATGTCAAATCCGGGCAAACGTAAATTCTGTATAGAAATGTCCCTTTCCATTTGGGACATCGAGTCATCATAGCTTGTAAGATATATCATTGTGACGGTACAATGTAAAATATCTTGAGGTATGAAAGTCATAAAAGGTAAAAAATACTCCCTTTCTCTGCAGCTTTTGGGACAATTTTACGCTTATTTTTTATTTAAGAGTTGAAAGTGTTCTAAATTGTTGTCGCGTACAATTTTTGCAACAACAAAAAATCAGAAATTAAAAAGTAAATAATAAAACAAAAAAAAATGAAAAGAAAACTTTGTGTTGTTTGTTGACATGATTGGTACCATTGCTAGTACATGTAATGATATTAAAATTATTGTTAGTAAAATTTACTTCATTAATATTTTGCAGATTTTTCTGAGAGAGAGGTGATAGTGTATACCGGAGTATCTGCAGTAGTTTGTCTACTTTTAGTCATGGGGACGTGTTATTCTGTGAATAAATACCGAATTAGTATAAATAAAAGGAAAATCAACATAGCTCACCAAATGTCAGACAATCGACTCCTCGACAACAGAGATGAGGTGGTTGAAATGAATGACAAGAAAGAAGATGAGGAATTATATGATGAAATAAATGAAAATGAACTGACTGATTCTGTATTTAAAATACATGCAAATAATGCATACCTTGAGGTAGTAGATGATCCAAGCGACAACAAAGTTATCAATTCTTCAAATGGCTATCTTACCCCGACAATGTCCATAAATAATGTCCATATTCCTTCTCGAGACCTGAATATTTTACACCAGCCTCAAATCCATCATCGTCTTGATTCAAAAAGTGACAGTTCATCAGACTCTGCTGTGAATAATAAGGGCTATTTAAACCCATATCAGCGTTTGCAGGAGATATATACAAGCATAGCCCATCGATATGAAATTCCTAGACTTTATAGTAGTATGAAAAATTTTGCAGAATTAAGAGAGAATTACGTTAGCAAAAAACATCCAAAAGACGTTTATAATGAACACATTGGGATAAACAGTAAATATAATAATTTAAAGCCAAGGTTTTATGACACAAAGTTATTGAACGTTGTATCTTATGATAAAAAGGCAATAGACATTTCAGTTGATACAGATTATACTGACTGCTTATCGAAAAATGTTAAAAAGGGAAGAATTCACAACATTAAATCTGGAAGTATATAAAGATTTAAAATGAGAAACGAATCTTTGACCCATTTATTAATTCTTTTCTGTTGAAATAAAAAAGAGAAGTCATATATATATTGAACAAAAATATCACCTTTCAGTTACGTTTGTAACTATGAAAGGATATGGGTTAAATGCACACAAGACAATTTTCTTCAAATATATGGTAAAAATAAGCAATGGAACAAGTTGTTCTTTATTCATGAATAACAAAGGCAACAAAATTATCGGATATATGCGATTCGAACGGATATTCTTTTAAAAAATGATCCTTTTCGTGCAATTTTATTAAATACAATGATTGATTGATTGATGTTTTCCCCAACTTCAGCAATATTTCAGCTATATCGTGGCGTGAACGGAAAAATTGGAAAATAAAATATAAGACAGCTATAAAACAATATTGCTATTTACGTGTAAACAATTCTAGAAAACAAAATTAAATCAAACATAAATTAAGATAAATATATTAGATGTGATGTACATAAATTTTTGATATGAACTTATATTTTACAATATAAATTAACAGCTTTTAAAAAATTAATAACTTTGTCGCCTGCGACAGTTCGAATACAATCTGAAAATTTCGTTTTGAAAGTGCAATGAACAGTGAATTGATGAGGATATACTATTATGGGTGTACTGAGTATATGTACTTCAGTGGAATATGAAGCATGCAATGACAGTTGTATGGATTCAATTAAATACAACTAGTACATCCTACATGAAAGGATATAATTTTTGGTATCCGAGAAATATGCGTTTGAGCAGAAAAAGTAATTATTACATTGTAACTTCCAAACTAATCACATTTTTCCACCATTCTAAAACATCAGTTGGCGCAAAAACATCACGGCATCTGATACTTTAGAACGTGTTAATAGTGTTTGTTCGGAAGATAACAAAAGAATGAAAAATGTTATACTTAAGCAATCCATTTATACATGTACATAGGCACTATGAATACATCGGCAAACCAGTACCGAAGCATTGAAGAACGATGAAAGGGGAATTCTAAAATCATAAATCCAAAATCACGTCAATTCATATCCAACACGAATTGAGACAGTATGACATAGACAAAACAAATAAACATAAATGAACAAGAACGCCACATAACTAAAGCACTAGATTTGTGAATCCAAACAAAACCCGAGGTATCATCAGGTGCTCCGGAAGGGTAAGCATCATCTGCTCCATGTGTGGCACCCGTCACACTGCCAGTGGAAAGTCCGGTTTTGTCACAATCGGTGTTAGTCAGTTTGGTGATAAACTCTTGAATTACCCAAAGATATCTATTTTCATTTGAGAAATGGAAACATTGTAACGGTCTGTCAAATCGTGGTGGCGACCGTAAAACTTCTGTAGTGGCAAGTGCAACAGTGACAGAACATACCTTGATGTACAAGTTTTTGAGACAGTAATTTCGCTCTGTTGACAAATTCGCTGTACAAAGTACAGGCACGGCAATAGCGAATGAGTTGTGAAATGTACACGCCATATGCCGGAGATGTGGGAATATTACTGCTCAAAAACGGAAAGTTCACTATTGGAAAGTCGAAATTATCAAGCTTGTCGTAAAGTTTAGTTTTCAAGCGCCCAGAGTTGTCAATGTAGAGGTATAGGTCCAGGTATGATGCTAATGATAGTGTATCAGTGTTCTCTTTAATTTCGAGTTAATTTGGGTATATAAGATGAAGGTAATCCTTAAATTGAGGATTGTTCAATGAAAAAACATCATCTTTATAACGGCAAGTGAAATTTAAGGAATTGGCTAGCTTATAGTCTTTTTTTCTGAACTAGCCCTTGTATGAACATTGCTTCATACGAATAAAAAAACAAATCTGCTAAAAGTGGCACACAATTAGTCCCCATAGGTATCCCTACTGTCTGCTGGAAAACTCGCCCTCAAAATTCTACAAATATGTTATCAATAAAGAATTCCAGCGTTGCGATGACATCCTCTTCTGTATACTTTTTGTGTGAACCACTGTTTAACAAAATAGGCCCATCTTTACCTATCACTAAATATGAATATCTTTTTTCACCCTTTTTAGTACAGAAAGACTGATGTATTAAATTCCGGAGTACTGACTTTAGCTTATTGTATGGAAGAGTAGTATAGAGAGTAGAAAAATCAAATATTTTGACACTGTTGCAGTGGTGAAGTTCAGTTGAAGATAGATATTCTAATAAGTATTTCGAGTTTTTGAGAACCCACATCTGATTCACTTCGCTTGTTAAGTATACTTTATCACTATATATCATTAGGCAATCTTTGATTGCAGTAAATAATGAAGTAATGAAGTTAGGAGCTTAGAAATGGGCTTTGTAGTGCATTTGGCAGACCCAGCAACGTATCTCTGTTTGTAAGGGCATTTATGTAATTTAGGTACCCAGTAGATACAAGGAAGGTTGCTGTTCTTTTCCCTAAACTAATACCAAAGGAAGAAAATACTATTTGTGATTGTTTAGTATGTCCTCCCTTGGTTTGGTGGAGAGTTTATATGTGGGGTTGCAAAATGAATTGTTCAATGCCCATCTTCTTCATTAAGCAGTCAATGTTGTGTTTTTGCAGGTAAATGTAATGTTGTTTTGGGCCTTGTCAGCCGGTACAATAATTTAATTGTCATGGAGGAAGGAAAATGTTTTTTTTTTCTACCTCGGGATCATCGAATATGCTTTTTGAATTGGGGCTCATGGTTGTCTTAGGTTGCCTCATGCAAGCTACAATCAATGACTTTACGGACCCGATCCTGTCGGACAGTGTTTCAAGCTTTTCCTTCTCTCTCGTAGCCCATTGTCAAAAACCGACTGTCACAAAACCGAACTTTTAACTGGCAGTGTCACGGGTGCCACCCGTGGAGCATATCATGCTACCCTTCCGAAGCACCTAATGATACATCAAATTTTTATAGGAGTCCACACTGATAGTGATTTAGTTTTGTGGCGTTCTTGTTTATTTTTGTTTATTTGTTTTGTTTTTGTCATGCTGTCTCTATTCGTGTTCAATATGAATTGCCGTCATTTTCGATTTTTTATTTTAAAAATTCCCCTTTCCTCATTTTCGTTTCGGTGTTAATTTGCCGATCTATTTCTTTCTTTTTCTTCTACCAAAGAGAGTTTTTGCCGAGTAATGAATTTTCATCAGCATATGTCGAAATGTATTTCCAAAACAGTCTGTCCCATCATCTTTTTCAAATCGATTTTCGTATTTAATAAAATTATTGCCCTAATTGTTATTTCCCTTTCCAGTAAAATATAAGCCATCCACATAATGAAACAATTTCTTTTTCATATTTTTTACATAGAAAAGCAAACGAAGACACTACACTAAAACAATAGAACATATTTCCTGCTATATATTAAAACATAGAATATGAATTACAGGAAATTTTGTCACGATAATGCAGATTCTGATGTTATAAATACTTCCTTAAAATGTAGCATAATAATGTTTTGAAAACAACAATGAAGATTTTTTTGTTCTGCTTCTTATTGCTCATATTAATGCTAGATCGATCTGTATCCCTTACAGGAAAAGTCTGTAGTTCGATTACGTAAGTAACACTTTACCATTGAAGTGTTTTGATTTGATCATTTATTTACATTATTTCAACTTTTGTTAGTAAGCTACCATCTGATTAAAAAATAGCCGCGGTATTTTTTGGTAAAAAGCCCTTCACCGTGGTATTTGTATCAAAGTCATCTTTTTGCTTTGTGAATGAAACATTCGATGCATATAAACAGACACATCATGAACGTCTAGATATGTGCCAAAAATATAAGTCTTCGGTCTACATTTCCCTCGCCTTTCAAGCTCGGGAATTTTACAGTACTGCGACTTGTATTTTTGGCAAATATCCCTTCTTATCAAGATAAATCTGTTCAACAATCCTGCATTAAAATTTAGTACAGAGTAGCTCAACTGTATGCCACCATTTCTCTCAAATAAATTTTGTTCTACATATCTGTTTTAATAACTCGATATCAAGTTCTATAATGAACGAAATGATTAATACAGATATTATTGATCTGTTCACTTTGACTTGTGTTGTTCCACAAATAAATCAACCACATTTACATAAGGCTTAGTCGGCAATGATCGAAAAATCAAAAGATCATACGTTTATATAAGCGCAACGGCATCAAAATAAATAGATTTAGAAATTGAATGAGAAAGGACCGCATGAGAAGAATCGACAGGGAAAATGTACAACAGAAACCCAAATGAAATGACTAAAAGATAAACAAATATGATACAACCGACCTTTCTACTATCCCTAGCTGGGCTCTTTAAATAACTTAATACCGAAGTTACTGTGAATTTTGATTCTGCATATGCGCATTTCGACAACTTATGTCTCTTCAGTGCAGATATTCAAAACTGATAGAGAACAAATTACTAAATATGATCTAAATAGGAAGCCAAAATCAGCTAAGGACACAGCTTTGCATGAGGGAGATACTCCTTAGTTACAAAAAATTTTTACAAAAATAAGATATTGTAAGGTTCCAAATCGAATCGGCTTTCGGGTCAGCACCGAAGTACTGCCTACTAGGCTGCTGAATACCCTCGGGGACTTACAGTCCACCAGCAGAGGCATCGACCCAGTGGTAAAAAAATAACTAAATACCTAAGTTACTGTGAATTTTGGTTCTGCATATGCGCATTTCGACAACTTATATCTCTTCAGTGCAGATAAAATCTAAACGTTTGGAAGACCATTTAGTCAAAGATGTTTAAAAACTGATAGAGAACAAATTACCAAATATGATCTAAATAGGAAGCCAAAATCAGCTAAGGACAGAGCTTTACGTGAGGGAGATACTCCTTAGTTTCAACAAAATTTACAAAAATTAGATATTGTAAGGTTCCAAATCGAATCGACCTTCTGGTCAGCACCGAAGTACTGACTACTGGGCTGGTGAATACCCTCGGGAACTAACAGTCCACCAGCAAAAGCATCGACCCATTGGTAACAAATAACTAAATACCGAAGTTACTGTGAATTTTTATTCTGCATATGCGCATTTCGACAACTTGACCGAAAAAAACGAATTACACTCACTCCATTACATTAATATGCACATTGATTTATAATAGTAGGTTCTCTTAATATCGTGGGTTCAATAATATCGTGGTATTCACGTTCATTTCAACCAAGTTTTTAATTGTGACGTCAAAACAAAAACATCAATTAAAGACGAAAAAAAAATGTAAATAACGATAGGAACTCTGGTGCCGGACTTGGTACAAAAACTAGCAAACGATGAAGGGTTAAACCGGTTTATAGGTACACAAACCTCCCATCTCACACAACCGTTGCCTTATTTTATAATAAACATACAAATAAAACCCAATTCTGGTTGACCGCTAACTACATTGAAAAGAAAAGAATAAGACAAAACGTAATTTAGAAAGATCGGTCACGGAATTCTTTCACGATAAAAGTCTTTTTATAAAATATATATTTACTTTGAACCAGCTTTTCTTTCCAACATATTTCCTACTAGTGGTGCATTCACTTTACACCTACCATAATACTGTTTATAAATAACTGTTATGATATTGAAGTATATAGTTAAGCAATAAATTTTCATTCGTTGACATTATTTCAAGTGCAAACCTTTTAGAAGTATCTGAGAAATGAATTTAGTGTTGAAATTTTTAATTGGAAATTGAAAATTTACAGACTGCACATTCAAAATCTTTCCTTACCGAGCTCAGCTAAAGTATAGGTCTAACATTTGTATGATCGAAGCATACATACTCTTGAATGTACGATATTTGTGTACTTTTAAAAATAAAATTAATTGTAAGGTTAGGAATCTGCCTAATATAAAATTTTTCAAATTTTATTTTTCTTAATTATTTTACAGTCAAAAGTACTGTTGTAAATACAGTGAGAATGTGAATGGTGTATGTATAGGTATGTTTTTCAGAGTAATGACTTAGGCTTGTGAGTCTCCTTTAGTTTGGAAACCTCGGATTATAAAAATGTAGTCTTTACTCGTTATTACATAATGTTATATATATATATATAATTCCCACACGTAATGTTTGGCAAGGTAGGGGTGTCGAAACAGGAGTCTCGACATATTGCAGTTTTACAGTTAATTTCCGGTGTCACACATGTACATGTATTATGTAATTTTTACACCATTTCTAAAAACAGATATGGCAAAACATGGTCGTTTTTCATCTATGGGATAACGAATTCGTCATCACATCGATGACGTCACAATACATAATTTAAGAATAAAATTCACGAGATGTCAAACCCTCGACGTCGACATACATTTGAGTCATACTTTTCTACCCATTTGGTACTTGGCATTCCCTAGATGACAACTTGATCTTGTGTTTATAATATGAGGGATAATAACAAAATTACCGATCAGTGTCGTCAAAAGCCAAAGTCCATTAGACAATAATACAAATCAGGTGGAAACCACCCGGAAAAATTGTTGACCGCAAAGTGGCCTGACTTGGTACAGGCATTTCCAAAGAAATGGTGGGTTAAACTGTTTTATGGCATGCAAAACCTCCCTTCTATTGCGGTAGTGTTCTGTAGCATCTCAACAGCAATTGCCATTGAAAGGTCGTAGACAGCTAAAAGAAATGATAATCCCAGTACTAAGTAAAAAAAGAATCTTGAATCAGAGTTCGCATCAAAATTTCAAAATTTTCCACAAGGGACTGATATCTTTAAAAAAAACTTTTTAATGATCGTATGAGACGGAATTTTAATAAGGCGGTCAAGGAGATAACTATGTTTAATGAGAAAGTCTGTATAATTTGTGCTAGTTATCGCGTGACGAATCAACTGTTAAACATACACCCCGTATAGCTACGTAAGCAAGAGAAGCTACAATATTACTGTCCATGTTAGAGAAATTGATAATTTTGAAATTAAAATCGTCCCGTTTGTCGTAAATTTAAGTACTGAGATGCCAATTTTCTTCAAATTCGAGATGCAAGTCCAAAAAGATGTAGATCTAGCGGTTTCCCTCGTTTCCTTTATCTCTAGATCAAAAGATGCGTTATTAATGGAAAGAACATCATCAATATATCTATAAGTACGACTGAAGGATCTAGCATCTTTTATTTTATGTTCTTTGACATGTACTTGAAGAAATGCAGTCTTGTGTGAATATAAAAACAAGTCTGCGAGTAGAGGACCATAATTAGTTCCCATTGGAATGTCAATTAGCTGTTTATAAATAGCACCTCAAAATGCGACAAATAAAATATCAATATAAATATATAAAATGAAGAAACAACCGGTGCAAACGAAAAGACGAGAATCTGCTGATGGAAAAGGCGTTTATTTAGCCAACCATTTCATTTGAAATGTCTGTACCAAGTCAGGAACACAGTGTACAAAGTCAAGGACCAGTGTGATCGACAATTTTCCGATGTTTTCCACCTTATTTGTCTTTAAGTCTCAAGGACTTCGGCTCTTGACAACTCTGTTTGGTATATTTGTTATTACGCCAAAGTTCGGTTCTCACTTACTTTAACAGTGATTTCCGACTTGACGCCAAGAAAAATGCGTCATTATTATAACAACGTCACAAACAGTTGGGTGCAGTCATAACCTCTCATCCAAGTTAACTCCAAGTTAACTTAAAAACAATTCTAAGTTAATTTGAAGTTAACTTAGAGCAGACGTAGAACAGTCCTAGAAACGGTAAAAAAACGGTCATTTTCTAAGTTAACTTAGAACATTTCTAAAAGCAGTCATAAAATAGAGCAGTTCTAAAAGTGGTCATAAGACAGAGCAGTTCTAAAAGTGGTCATAAAAACGGACCATGACTGCTTTTAGAACAGGTTATGACCGTTTTTAGAGCATTTCTTCTCGATGACTGCTTTTAGAACAGTTCTTGACAATGACTGCTTTTAGAACACTTTTTTAGAGCAGCTCTAGAACTTAAAACTGTTCTAGAACAGTTCTAAGTTAACTTTGAGCAGTCATTAAAACAGTTCTAAGCTAGCTTTTTGAGAGGTTATGACTGCAAACTGTAACAATATTGGTGACACTAAATGGGACAAATATGCCAGGTGACTTGTACTTCTTTTGTAATAGCTTCAGGAAATAAAACAATTTTAAATGCAAACTTGATCAATTCAAATGGACTGATGATTTTTGAATGCTGAATCAAATACTAAGCAATATAATTACATCTTTACTGTAGTAGCTTATACTTTGTACAATTGTAAAAACTTGCCATATACAAACTTTCATATACAAAAATTTCCGAATTCGTATTTAGTTATTTATTTAAATGAAATAAACAATTCAATTATATTTATTCGCTAAATATATTGTATTGATACATGTATATACGAACATAAAATAGGTTTTTAATTAAATAGTGTAATTTTCCCAAAAGTAATAAAAAGTTTCAATGGTATACCCAACGACATATTCACATATCCCTGGGCCTATTATGTTACAACGATTAAATTTGAGTATTTCCATTCTTAGATTGCCAGAGAGGATTTACTTCGACGGGTGGACCAAAGTGCAGTCCATGTTCCAAAAATTATTATGGCATCAAATGTTCTGGCAAATGCAATTGTGAGACTGGCCAGAGGTAAATATCTGAACACCTGTATTTTGTTTGAAGATGGTCTTGTTGCAATGTTGGTATTTTCCGTGCGGAGTTATCTACTGTTCACCTTGATTTGACTTGTACACTGAGCGTCAAAATCAGTTTACCTAATATTACGCAACTCAGTGTTTTGACTTTTATACCAAGATAGTCGTCGTATAAGCGAGGGGTTAACGCATCATTTATTAATAGAATGCCCGTTCCAAGATCGGAATATCACGACTTTTATATTTTGTTATGTGTTTGGGTTGTGTGCTCTCCAAGTTATCATGTGTCCTGTGGGTTTTTCTACTGGTCTCTTTCTGTAATTGCTTCCTTTTATTTTTATTGTCACTTTTATTCAGACTGACAATTGCTAGATAAAATCCTTTTTAAATAAGATGATAAACGATTGAAATTAAAATTAAATCTGATGGAGCGAGAACAAACTACATAATTCGATAATATCATTATGATTACCTTGCAGTGTGAATGAGTCGGAGTTTTACGGATGTACAAGTGAAGAACAATATGAATTTGATAGACGATTGCATATCATAAGTAAGATGAAGCTGACATTAGAAAACATGAGCTATTTCAAGCTTGCTTATATATATTTTTTTGTCTTTTTTAGATGTGATAATGTCCAAGGTTGTGTATTTATTCCGGCAGGTAAAACACGTGTTTGTTTCTATGATTCGCAAACAGTTTTAAACATATCAAAATTACAACTGTAATACGGATAAGAATGTCTGCACATTCATTCGTCTCTTATTTTATATCTACAAATCTACAACCGATTTAACAATTTGATTGTCAGTTTCAAAAGAGATACATCCACTGTGTACAATCGGGTATGGCAACGGTTGTTTGGTAACTACTTCCTGTTTTTAAGGAATTTAAAATGTGCATAAAAATTTATTTGTATTCAGAATTTAACACATATTAATGTTGAATCAGACATAGGTATTAATACTTTTATTCGCTTGCAAACAATGTTTTAACAGAGAAATCAATGTGTACCTGTTTGGTACAATGTAATCAGTAAACAAATACCAAACACGTACACTTTCACTTTTAGTTTGAGGCTATTCCTTCACTTCAGAATATAGAAATGATCTAATTTTACTCTATATTCGTTCGTCAATTAACCAATATGATTATTATTAATCAAAATATTTGGAAAAGGCATTTTTGAAATCTTTGTAATAACAGGAAGTAGATGTCAAACAACCGTTGCCGTACTCGATTGGACACAGTGACCTCTTTTGTTTTCAATACATCAGAAAACGAATACAGAAGCAAAAATATAATAAAGGAGGAAGTTTTAAGATAAAAAAAGACCCGGGAGATTGCAATTCAATTTGACAAAAATTGAGACAATCTTGCAAAAATAAAGTCTAATGAACATGCTTCAAAAGTAAGGTACCCGCCACAAAAACTGGAGGTATCGTCTGTTGTTCCGGAAGGATAAGCACGTTCTGCTCCATATGCCGGAGATGTTGGACTGTTACTGCTCAAAAACTGGAAGTTTGCTGTAATGAAATACTAATTATTTTACGTTATTATGTTTTCTTTTAGAAAGTACCATAGCAGCAAAGAGCACACAAGAAATTTATAAGAAAACGTGTAAGGCTTTCATAGATAAGTTTTTTTTTTCTTACGTTTTTTTTTAATATTTTTAACCTTACGTTTAAATCATGGCAAAAATTGTATTTTGTCAATTTTTCTTACCTTTTTTTAAAATATTTTTAACCTTACGTTTAGATCATGGCAAAAATTGCATTTTGTCAAATATGGGTTCAATGAGGAATTTTTTATATGAATGAAAATACTGATATCTCGAATGCTTCGTCGTCTTTTGATGTTGAACTAAAAACGCACTTCAGCTATGTTCTCTACAAATGTTCTTCAGACTTGAATTACATACAAGTTTTAATACTTTCGTTCTACAGTACATTTTCACACCAGAAGTCAACAGATGACAACTTTCGATGGTAGTAATTTAGCGTTTACTATGGAATAAAATGTAGTGCGTTATACATTAATATATTTAAAGAATACTCCGATCCAAATGACTTAAATTGGTGATACAAAGTTTTGTCTAGGTCCGTGACTATTTGATTTTTCGAAGGGGAACTGATACCCCGTCGAAGATGATTTTTGTTTTTAAAAAATGAAGTCGTCTTATGGCCTATCTTTTGTACTTTAAAAATATTCAAAATAAATTTGCTTGAAATATTGAACGAAAAAATAAATAATCATACCCTTAGAAATCCCAGCATTCCCAGGAAAATCTAAATTCCAAATCTAAAAAGAAAACATTATTATTTTAATTTTAATTGTAATTAATAAGACTGATTTTGATTTTATTCATGTATAATTTTACTATAATCTTTTTAGTAAAAAAAAATATCAATTTTACTTTTTTTGCAAACGAAAATTCAGACGAAAGGGGGTAATATAGATACAGCAAAAATTGAGACAACAGAAACACGTACTTGGAATTCATAAAAAATAGAAATAATAATAAGGTTTGTTTAGAACGACCTTGGTATGAAAACCTTTGCCTTTTTTGTGTTTTATTGGAAAGCGATAATGTAATATTTTAATAAGAACTTTTGTTAATGTGTTAATAAATGAATTATTTTCTATTACATTAGTTAAGTTAACAACGGATGTTTTTAAGGAAAAGGAAACAACGACAGGTAAATCAATTACTCTGATTATTTACAATGAAAAGCTGTAGAGTAAACGCGAATGAGACTTCTAAACATGAATAACGCTGCACCCTTGTTCTATTGACAATCCCCAGTCTTTAGATTATGTGGACCTCATCTACCCACAGGAATTGAAACTTAATAAAGAAAAAAAATGATTCTAAATACTGCATTTTCCAGATCTAGCCATTACCATTGACTCAGGTAAAATTAAAACTAAAATATATGATAAAAGGGATGATTTTAATTTCACTATACTAATGTCCCTTTTCTGACGGCGACGTTTTTGTTGCTCAATTCTACGGGCTGTATATATCTCAACTGGTACGATTTGCACGCGTCTATTCTACTCTTGAATAAACAATGAAAGGATATAGTGTAAATGCAAATGAGACAAACTCTCTACAAATACATGGTAGAAAATATCAGTGGAACAACGCTTTTATTGTTTTTCTTCATCTGGAGGTCACCATGAGGCCTTCAACAATGAGCTATGCTCATATCTCATAGTAAGTTCAAGACGGCCCTTAGTACCAGTTTGAGAAAAAGTCATTGATAGATGTCGATGAATGCCACATCCATGTATCTTTTGGTCATAGATACGGGATTGTCAAAAAACATAAAAATTCCTGGCAAAGTGTTTTTTTTACAATCGCTCTCATCCGTTGCCCGACAAAAAGACTAAAAGAAGACAATCACAACATATACTACTCAACAAAAGAAACGCTACACAAATTTTATCAAGATGATATTTTACTTTTTCGCGCTAAACTATAACTCAAAGACACAATGTACTTTTTGCACCAAAATGTCTTTTACAATTACTGAAGCATATCTGGTCACGGTCAAGGTCATTATCCGGAATTTCTGATCGCAAATGTCATATCTTCCTTTTGTCAAGTCGTCCCATTTTTTTAACCGACTGACTTGACTTCTTTGTAGCAACATCCCAAAAGCGCCGGCATATGGAGTTTACATCTCCCAGCTCATTCGCTATTCAAGAGCCTGTGTTCGATACAGTGACTTCCTTGATAGAGCCCGGTTGCTCACAAATAGGCTACTTCAACAAGGGTACGTTACCCAAAACTTGAAGTCATCCCTCCAGAAGTTTTACGGTCGACATCATCATCTTGTGGAACGCTTTGGGATATCTGTTTCCCACATGACAACAGATCTTTCCCTTTTAAGCTTAATTGTTGTTTTCTCTACCGAATTTGACTTTACTACCGGATTTGACATGTTCAACACGGCGGGTGTCTTATAAGAAGCAGGAGATGCTGACTCTACCGGTGCACCTGATCTCACCCATGGTTTTATATTGGGTCCGTGTTGTTCATCTTTATGTGTGAGTGTCTTCATTTTTCTTTTCTGTGCTGTACCCATGTTGTGTCTTTGTTTTTTTCTGCCTTTTTTATTTCTGGTGTTGCCATTGTCCTTGGATTGTTCGCTTTTAGATTGACGGTTCGGTTTTCACTTACCTGAAAATCTGTTGCTATGTTGGCCACGAATTTCTCGCGTCTATTTTAGGTTTTTAACAATGCTTTCGTAAGTGTATAACACGTGTTGTGCGATTTTGACGTTGCGACGTCTCACGGGATCTGCTGCGCGATTTATCATTTGATGAGCATGTTCACTTTATATTATTCATAAGTAATCAGTTTGTTCGTTTCTCACATATTAACGATAAATTGTGAGGGCAAAAATCAAAATCGACGGCCTGGCCTCGCTAAGCTCTTGTTCACGTTGATTTTGGATTGGACGAGGCATCGAAATGAGAGGTTGCTTTCCATTTTTTAAGATGGCAAATTTTGTATCTGATCCAAATTATTGACATCAAACAATTTAATAATTCATCACTAAACGGTGAATTCGTTGAAAACTTCCAGCCCGGAGTCCGTTTCGGAATTGATTCGAAAATGGAATAAACAAATTAATTTTGGCGTTGACAACATAAATACAATAAAATAAAAACTTAAAAAAGCGACATACAAAATTATTTACAAAATTAACGGTGTATCGTTTCTATTTTTGAGTAGTTTATATATATACAATCACAGGACACTCCTAGAGTCAGTCCCAAGAAAACTTGGCATTATAAAATAATGAGATGTGGACACTATGAACATATGATCAAAATAACATTCGGAAATTTAAAAAGAAGAATAATTCCTTAATTTAAAAGTATGATAGTATATCCATATGCGCAGTTCTTTCAAGAACAAGTACACCATAACTGGAATATATAGGGAGCATGCATCTCTCGAACGGGGAATCTTTTTAAGGACTCCACAAAGTGGAGACTTAAATGAACGTAACCTTACTATCACATTCAAACTTTACAACAGGGTTACAAATTTCGTAAATTGTTAAACACATTGAAAAAGTTTCATATAGAATATGAAATTTGATGTCGAAACCAGTTTTTTACTATGGGCATTTAGCATCCGTGTTATACGGAAATGCTGTTAAAATATGCCAAAAACTGATAAAAATCCATAAAAACAGTTCTTTATACAATAGTAGATCTTGGCAGGATATTCTGCAAAAAAATCCGTTAAATTGGCTTTTGGATCCGGTTATTTAAATCTTACTAAGATTAAATAGGAAAAATGAAAGGATATGGAGTGGATGTACATGTGACAAAAACGTACACGATACATAGTATACTGGCCTCACAAGGATACTGCCGATGTCTACTGAAATACATGATGATTCTCTTCAAACCCTCTGGAAGCTTTCTTCCGTAGTGCGACAATGTTTAATCAGTAGACTAGACTCCTTGACCCTTCCTCCAAATAATGTCTAGTGTTTTTCTTTCCTTTTCAAGATATTGGTTATGGAGTTATTAGTTTACCTGTTTAGGATTTTATTTGTACGCTTATCATACTATAGGGAACTGGATAGATAAAGAGGAGCTTTGGGTACCCATAAACCGGTTTTACCTAAGGCTGACTTTAGCTAGTGCCGCTACCAAGTCCGGCTATCCCGAGTTGCTATCGTTGTTTACGTTTTTCTTGTGTGGTTTCCAGGTTAATTTTGACATGTAATTGTGATTTTCGGCCATTTTCTTTGCACTTTACTAGTGGATGCAGGATCGTCAAAAAATAAAACCAGAGGCTCCCTGGAGCCTATATCGCTCACCTGGCTTTCAGTTGCCACAATCGAGCTACATTGTAAATTATACAGTTGAACTTCAGTCTCTCAAACTTTGGTAGAGCAAACACCACCATTAACTTGGACTCTATTTTAAGTCTGATCATGTTTTGATTGTACTTCTTTGTTTGGCTTTTTTGACAAAAATTGTCTTGCTAAGAACCACTTTTGACACCAGTTTTGAAGTCGAGACATCATTTGGTATATTGCAGTAAACAACAATTTTTAACACCATATCTTTAAGTTACGACATCAGTATCTATTTGGAAACCAAATTTAATTGAAATCGGAAAATGTTGAATTTTCCCGCCTTTATGGCGGCCATTATGAAAATGGCAGTCAACAAATAATTTTCAACACAGGTATTGAAGTAGCAACATCAATATCCACTTGGAAAACAAATTTCATTGAAATCAGAAAATGTTGAATTTTCCCGCCTTTTTTGGCGGCCATTTTGAAAATGGCGGTCAACGAACAATTTTTAACATCAGTTTTGAAGTTGCTACATCAATACCTTTTTGGAAACCAAATTTCATTGAAATCGGACAATGTTGAACTTTCCCGCCTTTTTGGCGGCCATTATGAAAATGGCAGTCAACAAACAATTTTCAACACCGGTATTGCAGTTGCTACATCAATACCTTTTTGGAAACCAAATTTCATTGAAATCGGACAATGTTGAACTTTCCCGCCTTTTTGCCGGCCATTTTGAAAATGGTGGTCAGGGAAAAAATTTTCAACACCGGATTTGAAGTCGCAACATCAATATCTATTTGGAAACCAAATTTCATTGAAATCGAACAATGTTGAATTTTCCCGCCTTTTTTGGCAGCCACTTTGAAAATGGCGGTCAACCAATAATTTTCAACATCAGTTTTGAAGTCGCTACAGCATTGCAAACATTTTATCAATTGACACTTAACCTTCATCTTCTATAGTTTTGGAAATAAAAGATGAAAAATATGAAAATTTTGAAAATTACGTAAAAAAAAGGACAATAACTCCTACAAGGGTTTTTAGATTATCTTCAAAATTTCAGGGAGGGTAGATCTTGACATGCTGAACATTTTTGCAATTTAAAGTTGACTTGTATCTCTTATAGTTTTTCTGATAAAAATTAATAAAGTTAAAAATTTGCAATTTTACAGAAAAAGGGCAATACATGTAACTCCAAGACGGATTCTCGGATTTTCTTCGAAATTGCAGGGCAGGTAGATCTTGCTATGCTGATCACTTTCGCCCCTGTCAGATTTTTGATATCTGTAATGGTTTTTGAGTTATTTGCAAAAACAGCAATTTACCCCTATGTTCTATTTTTAGTAACAGCAGCCATGTTGTTTGGTCTTCGAACTAATCGAACACAATTTTTAAACTGCATACCCTGGTGATGCTTCAGGCTAGCTCAGCAGTTTCAGAGGAGAAGATTTTTGAAATTGTTGACGGACGACGGACGCAAAGTGATGGCAAAAGCTCACATGGCCTTTTAGGCCAGGTGAGCTAAAAACTATGATTTTGTGGGTAGTTTTTTATTGTAAAAGTAAAAAATGATTTGACAATGCTTGTTCTAAATTTACTAATTACAAAAAGATCAATATTTTCATTCAATTGAATAAATGAAGTTTTACAAAAGCAAAAATATGTAAACATGATATAGTAACCTCTTTTTTCAATGCATAGCGCATTTATAGAGTATAACCAGTCGTTAATTTGGATCATAACAAATCGCTGTCAAGCAATTAAAATTTTTTCTGAATGGTATTGTCCTCTTAGGATTTATATGGTTGGCATGACTAATCGTTTTTTTTTTTTTTTTTTT
>MJUU01065960.1:6768-30834 GCA_002080025.1 Modiolus philippinarum
TTTTCTGAAATACACATTTATTTACAAATGTAAGTTTTGTTAGAGTTTTGTGACTGCATTGTGTATTTCTTAGCCTTGGTGTCTTTGCTGTAATTTGGGAAAAAAGGACATTTATAACATCTGGTACCACATATTCAGACGGTAGTTTGAGTAAGTTGTTTAAAGATCCGAAGTTGTCAGTGTGTTGACGTTTTTACCGCATATATGATGAACAATTCCTATTAGTCAGTAAAGCATCACTTGTCATAAAATTTTACAGTTTTTTTTTTAATAAAAGCGATTCTATTTTGAAATTCGCTGTATAACACTTTCCCTGATAATAGATACAGCCCTTTTATGATACTTAGTATACAAATATAAGAATGATGTTTATTTGAACGAACATTGGACAAAAAAAATAGAAACAAAATACAAAGGGAAAATGAACATTGAACAATATTCATGATCGGAAGCTTTCAAAATAATTAAAGGTGAAATGAATATACTCAACAACAAAACAAATGCACCACTTACGTGCATTTCTTTGTACCTTTAACTTCAAAATCAAATATCTCCCAAAATACTCATTGGAAGATCTTAAAATTTTTACTTATTGTTTCTCATATCACGGAGACGAAATTCTGAAGAAATGAAACATTTTTGAATTCTCAATTTCTTATCCTCAGAAAGCCCCTGTTTACCAAAAATGCAAAAAATGATTAAAAATACTAAGTTTGGAACCTTTTGTGGTCTTTCTTTCATCTTACCTTTAATATTTGGTAAAAATATACAGGTTTTGTAACTATAGACAATACAACTCCTAAGAAAGCCAATTCGACGAAGCACAATTCTTTGACATTTACTTTTCTTACACATTCAACAGAAACCCTTGCTGTGACTTTAAAATGAGATTTTTTTTTTTTTTTTTTTTTTTTTTTTTTTTGAAAAATCGACTTGTTTGTTCTCGAAATTTGAAATTTGAACCGGCAATGTGAAACTCCACATATTTGTGGTAATTTCAAAAGTTAAGAAGGGGCATAACTCCTACAAGAGTATTTGCCCAGCACTCACCTTTGAACTCACTTGAGGTATTCTTGAATTAAAGCTACTGTATAGATATTATCCAAATCCAATCAGAAATAAATTTGCCAGAACGCTAGCGAGAATATTTTGTCAATTTTCAAAGTTAAACAGTTGCACAACTCCTATAAAAATATTCGGTCAGGACTCATCTTCAATTTCACTTGGGGTATAAATATTATCCAAATTCAATGAGAAATAAATTTTCTAGATAGCTTACGAGGATATTTTGTCAGTTTTCAAATCAAAAAGGGGCACAACTCCTACAAAAATTCTCAAATAGGACTCATCTTTATACTCGCTTGAGACATCCTAGAACTATAGCTTCTGTGTAAATATTATCCAAATCCAATGAGAAATAAATTTTCTAGATAGCTTACAAGGATATTTTGTCAATTTTCAAAGTTAAAAAGGGTCATTACTCCTCCAAAAATATTCGAATAGCACCCATCTTTAAAATCGCTCGAGGCATCTTCAAACTTAAGCTACAGTGAAAATATTATTCAAATCCAATGAGAAATAAGCTTGCTAGAGCGCTTAAAAGGCAGAAGGACGGACGGACGGACGCCCGGCATTACCATATCCCCGCATCGCCATGCGGCGGGGATAAAAATACATTTGTTAAAATATTTAGGGAGCTAAAGGTGATTAAACAGGTGATGTGTTTCTATGTTGTGGAGTATACATAGGTAATTGATTCAATTCAACGTTAATAAACTCGTCATGTTTATTTCTATTATAATGTATAATTATTTAATCAAATTTTGTTCAAAACCAAGGAGTGTCTCCCTCCCGCATAGCTCTGTCCTTAGTTGATTTTTGCTTTACTATTTAGATCATATTTATGTTTTGTTCTCTATCAGCTTTTACACTTATTTCGGTATATGGATTTCCTAATGTTTCGACTTGATCTGCACTGAAAGAGACATAAGTTGTCGAAATGCGCATATGCAAAAACTAAATAACCAGTGACGTGGGTATTTTGTTATTTAACAAATGAGTTTAACGAATTGCTTTTGTCAACATTGTTACGTTCATTCAAACACAACAGTTATACTAGCTTTTTGATATCTATTCAGTTTTTCTGACTTGGTTCAAAGTTATAATTGTTCTTTTCAACAGTTCTTGCAGGACAACTAGAAAAAATTGTTAAGTTCACGTTCAACAACAATTTGCCAGTGATACAACATAAAAACTCCATATATTCCATATATCGCTCGTATGACAAAATGTTTTTAATTCATGCGTACAATTATGACCAGCAATGATGTTTTTCCACCAAGCGTCTAATATTGAGCTCTATAGTGTTCTCTCAAACATGTTTCCTGTCAAATTTGATTGAACTAGCTTCAGTAGTATCAGAGGTAATGATCAAAATGTGAATATCTCTTAGAGTCTAATGTTAAGCTATGCCCATGTTGTTTGTCGGATCCGACTGATGATCAATCTTTTCATAAGAACCTTCCATTACACTTAAGTTAAATTTGCTACAATAGTTTCAGAGTTGATGATGGAAATGATGGTTGTCCGTATGAATCAATGTTTAATCAAGTTGTACTCTAGCCGCCATGTATTTTATCGGCTTCGAACATAATTAACTATCATCTTAAAAATAGACTATCCAACAAATTTACATGTCTCAAATTTTAGAATTCAATGTTCAAGCATCCCATCACAGAACTGCTCATAGTAGTTTAATTGCTTAAGGTATTAATCAGCATGTATATATTGAATACTATTAATATTTGATAACAAATATCAAAATACCTAAATTACTGTGCAGTTACTTTCTGCATATGGCCATTTCGACAACTTATGTCTTTTCAGTGCAGAGTTAAAGAGAGCTAAAATGTTTTTGTTTACCAAGGTCTTGATTTAATTGAACATCTGTTTTCTTATCAATATCCTACTATACGTATTAGAAGGATACGTTCAGGATCGTTAGGATACCATTCTTGCCTCTTTTCATAAGGAGGCAGCAATTCAAATGTGAAAATTCGAGAGGTATCCCATATCTTGCATCCGTATTTTATTTGCATTACCACATCAAACTAACTTCACTTAGTTCCGTTGTTAAAGGTTACAAGGACGATGGTTAGGTAGACTTTTTATAGTATAACACTGGAATTCAGTAATGTAATCAAGAATAACTTAGCCAATTGGACCGAAATTGCTGATAGTAGTCATTAGTTGACCCTCATTCGAAATTGCCGCGACACGGGTATTCAGTTTAATATTTTTACAGGTTAACATTGGAAAACGTAGTCCCATTTCTGCTAAAGAACCATGAGACAAGATAAAACGAAACATGTTCACGTCTTGTTCAATTTTGGAACTTCCGGGATAATAATTTATACCCGGAAATTACTATTTTGAACAGCAACATATCACGTTTCAAGCAAGATTTAGGATGTCATTATGCTGCAACGTCATATTGTGGCGGGAAACGTTTTCAAATTGCAATTTCATCGTAATTTTCTCGGTGTCACATAACGAGACTTACATTGATGATCTCCTTTTCAAATTTTTATTGATCCTGATCATACAGCATACTGGTTCTGCAGCGCTATTTGTTCAATATATAACAGACATTTTAGTTCTGTATAAAATTGTACTGTATTTTCAAAATATCAGCTTCTAAACTCGGTAACTGCTGAATGATACATCAGTGGGTCTATTAAAGGGATATGCTAAGAGTTCTTTATTTTGTCTTATTTAAAAACACAGTCAATCTTCTCGACACATAACAAAATGTCTCTTCTCTGATAATCTGCTTTTTTATGGGGTTCTTGCCTTAGCGCAATATGTCTCAATGACGAACGAAATATACATGTCTTGTTTCCAATATAAAAGATCCATACTGTCGAAGAAAATGTTGAAGGAAAGGGTTACCTTTTGTTCCCTCATATTTTTCTATGATGCCAAACGAGTTCATGAAGATGAAGCTTCCAAAGTCAATTGAAGAATACAAATAAGATCAGTATGTCTGTTAAAATAATTACATAAGAACGACTTAAATTTGAACACCTACCAATAGAAGTAATATACTTAAACCGAAGTGCATATTAATTTTGGTCCTCTTCAAGTTGTATGACTTCATTCGTTTCTGTAGTCAATACACAATGTTTTCACATTTGTTCTGTAAGCATACCAGATTAATAATGAAGGGATATGGAGTAAATGCAAATGAATAAAGATCTATACAAATACACTGTACAGCCACGAAATGGAACAACGCTTTTATTGTTGTTCTTCATCACCAGAAGTCTGGTGATGAGGTACAGATTTTGTGGAAGTTCCGATTACCAATTTGATTGATATCTTCACGAGTTCCATTTATCTCATTCATGTATCTGTCTTGTGTTTTACATAAGTGGCCGTACTAGCTCTTTTATTGTTTTTCATTTTGCAGCGCAAATATCTTCAATATTTCCAATATTGATACAGCTCCGTTTTACCAAAAAGTCAGGATATTACAAGGATTAGATTGACAGCTCGATATTCTTGCCGCGATCTTACACCTTTCTGCTTAAAGGTCCTTGACTGTTTTATAATTGAACACACTATACTACTCATGTGTCAATTTTTTCCTACTACTGTCGAGTTTTTTAACTTTAATAAGTAATTTGAACATGTGTTTTACAAACATTTAAAAAAAAACTAATTCTTATGCTTTTTTTATTATTTGTTTCAGCTTCCAAACTGTCAAGTCTTTTACAATGAAACAAGTGATTTGTGTAATTCTTGTGGTTTTGTTTGCAAATAGTAAGTACTTGTAAAAACGGTTTAAAACAATAAAAGATTCTCTGTTTACGGAGAATTTACCATTTGAAGCCATAATCTTGCAATATTTATCCCGGTAAAAGTCAACCCATAACAAATCAAAAGATCGACCACATAAAAATGTTTTTCATTTAAATCGCTACTTTAAATTTATAAATTCATTATACTGATAGCTAAGAATCTATCTAAGCATATCCATTTATTGACAAATCTTCAATGAGAAAACTGACAAGTTATTTCTTTTGATTTACTATCTCTTTAAAAATACGTTCTGATAGACTTTCCTCTGGCAGTCGCATCAGCGTTTTATAGTATGACATTCTTTGGTGGGTTTTAAAAGCAGTAACTGGCCCCAAGCAGAGTCCAAACAATAAATCAGACTAAGGCATATTCACTACTGTAAGAATACCCATTAATGAACCATGAAATGTGTCTATTAATTATGGTTACATTTAATGGTATAATTTTAATGGCTTTGTCCATTAAATTGATTTTCTTTACCATTAAAAAGTTTAATATTAACCATTAAAAAAAGGCATCAACTGGAAATTATGGCCATTAATTGTGACTATTAATTTTTCATTAATGGGCATGACTTATTAGGTAATGGCCATTAAATTAAATGGATATAATGGCCATTATTTTTTCTTAGATAGGGGTTAATGGGCATGAATTATTTTACCAAAAGTTTAATGGGCATTAATTGTAACCATAATTTATAGCACCATTACTTTTTCGAGATATTTAATACATTACTGTATTTTAAATGGCATTAATTTTTTGTTTGCTGTATTTTAATGGCCATTAAAATATCAATTAATTTTTGTAAGCCATATTTTAATGGGCATTAAATTAACAATTATTTTTTGTCTGGTGTATTTTAATGGGCATTAGAATAACAATTATTTTTTGTTGGATGACCATGAAAAAAGTAATGGGTACACAGAATAAGTTAATGGCAATTTAGAACGTGAATTGCAGGTTTAATAGTTTAATGGCCATTAACACCTTAAATACCTGGTGTTTGTAATTTCAATGGCCATAATCTCTTAAATTGCACGATATTTCAAACAACTGACATTAACACATGTACTTGCCATACTGTAGACAAACTTTAATGCGCTTACAAATATGGTACCATACTTATGATGTTTATATCGTGTTGAAAATCAAAAATGCATCTACAATATAGTCAAATCTGCATGAGTGGGGTCTTTTTAATGAACAACTGCCTACAAAAAACTCTTACCAACAACATGAAACCTCCATATAAAGTACAGTGCTTTTAAGGGTCATCCATATTTGTCAACCATTTTCCAAATTGTGCAAGACACACACTTTTGCAACCCCCTCCCTCAAAGTGTACATCAACAATTTTCGAATACCAGGTATGAAAATAAATGATCAAGTTTTTTTTAGAATTTTTAATTATTGATACCGAGTTCTCCATATTGATTTCTTTTTTCCAAGTGTCTTTGCTGAAGTTGAAATATTATAATTGTTTTATGTAGTGTTTAAATAGATTTTTGTTAAATAAAAAAGTATGCCTGATTGTATAGTATTTACTTGATTAATAAAAGTATTATGGTCATAGAAATTATACACGCAAAATGAGAATGAAATGAAACTGAATTCCACGGACACACCATAAAACTAAATGTGCGAACCCTTCCCAAATAAGCCTACAACTTCCTTTTCCAAAATACTCTGATAAACCCCCGACATGATCATATAAAAGTATGTTGAAGTACTCAAAGGATACATGGCAATAGTCTATGTTATTAAAACTTTTAGCTCCTCCTTTAGCATCAACGACGGTTCTCCAACAATGCCTCAGGTGCCCCCATGTCAACTTCACGTCTGCTTATGGTTCTCTGTGCCAGGTGAATCCTGGAAACAATCACTTACTATTTCCTTGTAATTGTAGGGCCAAGAAAGAGACTTCTGTGTGATGTTTGTTGTTTGTTTTCGTATGATGTGACCAAGACATACCCATTTCCTTACAATGTCAATTCTTCAATTGGATGTTGGTCACGGCAAATAAAGCTTGGTAAAAGGTGATTATCTGGTACTGAACTTGGTTCTGTAAGGTTATCTGTGTTTTCTCTTAAAATCTACACTGTACATGTCCTGACAGGGAACTTGAAAATTATAAGTTTATACAAAAAACCATGCCCACAAAAAATAGGTATTCATACACTCTGGGCAGCAGAAGAGGGAGAAGGAAGAACCTAGAGAACCTAGAACGTGGTTGCAGGTAAATGTTTGATTGGTAAATTTACAAATCTGACATAAAAGACTGCGAAGTAATGTGACCTGTGTCGTCTCTATTAAATATTTAAGGTAGATCGACAATTATTCCACTTGCATATATTGTGATATACAAATTAAGTGTGGAATTGACTCAATTTTATTGCCAAACATCCTTTTGTCTGCCTTTTTCATTGTGACGTTATAATTTGATAAATTAAAAAAAAACTATAAACATTTGTAAGACATTTTAAATGACTCTATAAAATACACGTACATGATTTGGCCAGTTTTTCAAAGCCTGTTAACCTTGATAACAAAAAAAATGTTTAATAAGAGAAAACTTGTCTTGAGAATTTTTTTTAGACTAATCCATTGTCCCGCATTCTTAATGTTGGATCCAGATGTAAGTGTAAGATGACATTATCTGTAGTTTTGCAACATACTGAGACACATTATGTTTCACTATGGACAGAGATTTGACTTTGATCACGTTTGGGAAACCGCAATTTTTTTTGAATTGAAGGATTCCGTTATGCTGTACACGTGTTTCAAGGAGTAACCTCTCATCAGCAGCATTAAAATGATACAAAAGAAGGCAGAATATCAAAAAGAGTTTCGTGTCCCACTCGGGTCTGTTTTTATAACTCGGGGAGTTTTAAACGTTACGTATAAAAGAAAAGTAAATTCTGAATAAAGAAAATGACTTGGATCAAAATAATGTGACACACATCAAGTCTAGTAAGCCATAAAGACAACAGCAAGTTGTAATTTATCAAGGTCGATGAGGAATCAAAATCAGAATAGGGTGCAACTGTCGTCAAGATCAGTCCGAGTGAAAAATCACCAAATGGTATTGATAATGTGATTCTCGTTCTTATATATATATCGATAAATGATTTATACTTATCTAAATATCATTTCTGCATGTTTGAATTGTTGTAAAACGTCCATTTTCAGCAAAGCATTGTCAGTGTTTATGGGGTACATGCTGGGAACAACTGATTGAAAATCAATAAAACTTGCACTTACCCTTCAGTATGACACATTCCTCATTTTGTCCGATCAATATCCTTAATGAATATCTACATCCCAGACGGTAATTGTCACATTAAAGTCCTACACAAACGAATTTTCACTCGCGGTGTTGCAACTTTTTTGAACATTCAACCTCGATCAACGGAAGTGGCCGAAGAAGGATAACTCTGGCCATGGCGGGAAATTCAAGGAGTTCCGATTACTATGGAAAGCACGATGAGTTAAGAGATTTTCGAATTACGGAAAGTCTCTAATCTTATCCTTCTTTCTAAGAATTTTTTAAATATATTATAAATAATGCACTGTTGAAATGTACAATTAGGGCATCATGAATATCAAACCATTTACTGTCATTCTATTGAAGATTTATCTCCATGCAGTTGTTAGCAACAGGAAAATATATAACTTATTGTTTAGTATTGATGCATGTAATAGATCTTGGCGAGGTGAACAAAGTTTTTAATCATGTATAGTAATGGTTATTAATTCATATATTACGTCCATTAATAGGCATAGATATATACATCATGTCAAATAATGGGCATTAATATATAAATCATGTACAGAAATGGGCATTTATCTATAAATCATGTCAATTAATGGGCATGAATATATAAATTAAGTCAAGTAATGGGCATTAATACATAAATTATATAAAGTAGTGGACATTAATGTATAAGCCATGCACAGTAATGGGCATTAATATATAAATTATGTAAAGTAATGGCCATTTATATATAAATCATATAATTAATGGGCATTAATTTATGTGTTTTACTAAATAACAACCATCAAATTATAAACAGTTAATATGATGGTCATGAAATTGACTTTGATTTAATTTAATGGTCATTAATTTGATATGTGTGTCTGTTTTAATGGCCATTACTTTTTTTTGCTACAAGAAATAATGCCCATAAACCTAATGGATTTATGACATTTAATGGCATATTAATGGTATTTTAATGGATATTTCATGGAATTTTAATGGATTCTTCTGCAGTAGTGATTGAGTTCTGTATTTTTTACAACTTTAGCAACAAAACGTATTTTCCATTTTCTCTTTACGATAAATGTTAACATGATGGTTCGGTCTTAAAGCTCTGTTAAAATAATAGCCAATATATTTATAGTTGTTTATTTAGCTGATATTTTGTTTTCCAAGAAGCAACCCATTGTAGGTATTCAAACGTTTTCCGACAACGAGACTTTTGATTTCTTAGTATAAAGTTAAATTTCACTTATTTGCAAACGCAAGTTCTTCCTGGGACTTTGCAATTAGAACTACATCATCTGCGGACAGAAGACAGTTAATCAGTGTTTTCTGGATTTCGAATCCGACACCACTTTTCCAACATCTTAACAAATCATTCTTCAATATAGAAAACAAAAAAGGAGAAAGAACGTAACATTGTCTTACACCAAAATCTTATTTTCAACCTTTTCATATGCGTTCCGTAACAAACGCCAAATTTTTCCTTGGATGCCGCTTTGCCATAATTTAACAAAAAGACCGTCTAGTCAAAAACCTTCAAAGAAGGCCAAATACAGTATACGCTATAGGGTACAGACACCCTGAAGAGTAAAAAACGGGTCTTCGATTCATCTGTCGTTTCGATAACGCCTAGCATTTCGTCAAGTACATTCTGCTCTTCCAAAGAAATTATGACATCTTTTTCTTAAATTGTATAATATTACTTATAGAACAAATTGAATTTAATATTTGAAATTGATGAAAAAGATTCCCAAAAACTATCACATTTTCTTTTGTTCCTGGCTACTCTTTTATGATATCTTGGTTATGTCAGTATCAACTATAAATCAGTATCAATGATGTTTAAAAACAATGATAATACGTAATTTAGCATTTTCTTGAATTTTGTTTGCAATGAACATTGCAGTTCATTATTTTTCTAAACTCATGGATAAAAATTATAGAGGGTTATCATTTGATCGTAGGTTCCATTATATCGTGGTATTTACTTTTATTTCAACCACATTTTAACTTTGACGTCATCGTTTCTACGTAGCTATATACCACGATATTATGGGCTATCAGTATATCGTTCTGCGAATCTTTAGAAAATGTTAGAAAATGCAGCATATATGTGAGCAAAAAAAAACCTAAATCATTGTCAGTGTGAAGCCCGACAAAGACTGAAGGTAATGACAGGTAACATCGATCGTTCCAAAGGATGATCTACGCCATGCGTCGTACCTTGTGTAATATAATATAATATTTAATTTTTCAATTTGATTATAAACCCTGAGTCTTCTCAGATACATTTTATGTCACTCCTTATTAGGAAAAAATGTCATTATCTGCCAAATTATCGTGACAATAGACGATTTTCATATTTACGGGATGACCGCCATTTTAGCATGTTTTTCAAAGGGACGTTACTCGCTAACACCCGACAACCTGGTTTTCGGTCTCATTAGGTATAGGAAGATCAGTAAATATTTACTTTCGAAACTGATAAGATTTTCACGTTAGTAAGTACCCAAATAATTTAAATTATTTTTTTTAAAGACAATCAAGATATTACCCCTACCCTCATAATCGATGTCTTCAAATTTGAACTTTACTGCTGCCCCTTGTTACTATGGAACCCTAAACCAGACTGTCGGGTCTATAGGTTACTTCCCTTTGTTGAAAACGTTATAAAAACTGAGTCAAAGTCGGGACAAGAAATGGATATGAAAATGGTCTATTGTAAAACTTGTGTAGTAGTAATGTCAACCGCGGTTGTACCTTGTTGTATTTGTTTTTGTTCTGCACAATTACTGCATGGTAGATCAAACAACATCCCATTCTACTTTCTGTTCTGATCGCCTTTTCAAAATTCTGGAGTTTTTACTCTAAGTCCAATGCGTCAAAAATCCTGGAAGCCTTAAAATGATTGGTTTATTGGAAAGGTCATCAAAACAGAAAGTAGAATTGGGATGTTGTTAGAGCTACCATGCAGTGAGTGTAAGGAACAATTGGAAGATCTAATTTCATTAGATTGTAATGACACCAAATGTACAATAATAGAGTTTGTTGTGAAATATGTGCAATCTATTAGAGATTAGGAAATATTATGCACAAATCGTGAAATTACTATTGGAAAATAGAAATCATCATGTTTGTGGTCAAAATTTCTTTCCAAAATTCCAGAGTTATCAATATAACAAAACCGATTTAACCTTCCACTTCTTTTGAAATGCCAGTACCAAGTCAGGACCATTGCTGTTGACAATTTTTCCAATGGTTTTCCACCTGCTTTTTCTTTTTGTCTCTTGGACTTTGGCTCTTGACAATTTTGTTCAGTAATTTTATTATCATCCCCATTATAAAGCTAAAGTGCAGGTATAATGCTGATGACGGTGTATAACTGGTCTCTTTGATTAAGGAAATCCCGAAATTGAGTGTTGTTTAACGAAAGAGAAAAAACTATATAAATGAAATTGAAATTATAGACGTGGTTACATTCTTTTCTTTTCTCTTTTACACTAGTCTGTGCATATATTTTGCTTGTAAAGACGTTTATGTACATAGTCAATACATGGTAGTTTTTCGTTTCCCTCGTTTACATTGATACCGCTTTGATGTTCTCCAGTGGTATTGTAGAGAATGCATGCATCCTTAGATCATAATATCATTCACAATAAATGCAGAGTTGCTATTTAATTCCCAAAAGTTCTCATTATTTAAAATAAAATTGCACATTTGTAAATGTCACTTAAATGCACTGATGTGACACAAGTTGTCGAAATGCGCATTTGCAGGAACTAAATTCATAGTAAGTTCGGTATTTTGTTAGGTATTATATAAGAGATAATGATTTTATTGTAAACGTAGTATATTTTCATATATAGGAGTGCAAAAGTTCACCTTAACAAATAATTTCCATTGTACTGTTATTAGTTCATTGCTTCGACCACTTCTTAATCTCTTTCCTATTTAACACACTTGGTGTAAGGCGCTGCAGTCGAAACTCTTATTCCCAGATACCTCTGTACTTGATGAAACTAAACTTGAACAATGAAGATATTGAAGTTTATTTCATTACCGATTCGAAATCAAAAATAATTTACAGTTCTAATAATTTTCATCACGGGCATATTATATGTTATTTAGATATCAGACGGGGTATATAGCGTGACATACCCTGGATGTTTAGTTATATTTCCTGAGGCAGGCCGAATGGGTATGTCACGCTCTATACCCCGTCTATAACCTGAATTACCTTTATTTTCCGATGAACAGCCCTGGTGAAATAAAATCTGCGAAAAATGTTACTCTTATCAATTTCACGTTATGACGTTGTCATTTCATTCATTTTCCAAATATATGTTGACATTCAAGGAACGTCATCCAATCAAAAGCAGGCTTACATCTGTAAATCGGAATATATTTATTTATCTTGCAAACAGTAACATCTGCTGAAATTATTTTGTGGTATGCATAATCCTAGGATGGTCCTCTGCAATGTTTTGTATTTTGGTGCCGATCGGAAAAATAGACTTGACATTTGAAACATGAAACTGTACCATATATCAAGTTAATTTTGACCTAGAATGGTAAAAAAATCGTCCTCTACCAAAAACTTATTTGAGTACCTATCATTATCAAAGATGGTCTCCATCTAAAATTAAAATTTTTCAATTGCTACAACTATATTCTGCATCAATTTGGTAAAGAAAGCGCATGATCATAATTTCAGATAAACAATGGAAGGATATGGAGTAAATGCCTATGAGACAAAGTCTCTACAAATATATTGTAAAACCAACCAATGAGATATTGCTTTTATTGCTGTTCCTTATTTTGAAGTCAACACGAAGCCTTCAACAATGAGCTTTTCTTATATCTCGACGGTCCCTAGCACCGGTTTGAGTGGACTTTATTGCTGGATGTCGAACAAGACTACATCCATGCTGTTATGCTCATGGGTGTTGGATCGTCAATAAACTTAAGACACCTGGCAAAGTGTTCTTACAAACGCTGTCACCTGTTGTCATCAGCTAGCCGACACCAGTGATTTCAGTTTAACATAGGAAAAAGGTGTAAATTTGAAAACGATTTTCCACGCCACTTAGATAAAAGACCATGGTTAAATAATTTTTAGGTATTAATGAAAGATGGTTTTCACCTGTGGTGGCCATATTAGTGAGATATTGTAATATGATGACCTTTAAATATTAATCAAGCATTGTTTCACATGATACTCTATATAATGCATGACCTGAATCGCCATTCAAACATCTAACATTGGACCTTATTACGATTTACTGATTTACTGCTGCCACTTTCTCAACAATCATGAATGAAGCCAAGTCGCTAATTGAGCGAAACATGGGCAGAAAATTCAGTCATCAATACTGCATTTTTTTCTTAACTGAAATAAAGGGCCTTTACTCTGCATTGAGCCTGGTATTTCTCAACACAGTTCGCCTGCAATGTTGCACCTCAAAACTTTTGGTATTATGACTTGTCTACGTGACATCAACGTGGTATTGCTGTATCACAACTTTAAGACCCGCTCGGACATGTTTTTGTGGTTTACACTTTTCACAGCGTGTATGACTGTCGTGTAATATGTAGAAAACGTAAGTAACAAAGTCTGCTGATCATATACTTTATAATATATAAATTAAGTGCTGAAAAAGCTAACTACTGCTCACTGGTTGTTAAACTTTAAATCATGATTAAATGCCTTAAGGATGTTCGCTGGTCAATGTTAAAATAACAAGGATTTCAATTAAATGTGATTTTTGTAGGAAAATTGAAAAAGAAAAAACTTAAGCCAAAAAATTGATAGGCTACTGAATAAGATTTTGAGATACAAGTGTTTCAAAAAATGGCGGGAAACTGAACTCCTCTGCATTTTTCATAGGTTTAACATGATGAATGTTTATCCAATATGAATGTGACAAAATAACACCAATTGAATATAATTTAGTCACATTGCTCCAATAGGTATATATATTTAAATTATGAAAAAAAATTAGTGGGTCACCGGGCAAAAAAACTATTAAGCATTTAAATGGATAAAACTAGAGAAGTCCGAAAATCTGACAAAAAAAGGCATGAACATGACCAGCGAACATCCATATGTGATGATTAATACTACAAAACAATTGTTCGTTATCTCAGTATAAAAATTAAATATTATAACGCAGAGTGTAAGAGATGTCGTCATTACGACCGTTGTATATGTTTATGTTGTCCTTAAAGTTTTCATGGCAACAGCAAAATTTTGAAACTTCTGACACTTAAGCTAATTTTGAAAATGGCAGACAACATTTCTGTGCAATTTTGTCAAATTTAAAGCATTTTCAATTTCCTGCATTGTATCTTTATACTGTTTCTGTGGAATTGGTAGGCTAAATATCATATCTACATTTGCACGACTTCTTTAAGTCAAACTGTTACCAATTCGGAGCACTCTTAATATCAACCTTTTTCAGTTCAAGTAGCATTGATGGCCATTCCAAAAACAATGTCAACATCTGCGATACCGTTTTTTTTTTTTTTTTTTTTTTTTTTTTTTAATATATCGATCAATTCAAAGCAATCATTTTTAACGATTTTTAAGGTGTTTTCATATAAGCAACGACCTGTCTGAAAATTTTAGGCTACAACTTATCTCCTTCCTAACCAGGCAACCCTTCTGCAAAATTTCAGTCACATTTGCAAGGCAACGGGTTCATTTTAAAAATGAAAGTTTTTCCTTTTTGGTACAGACGGTTAGGTTGGTTGTCAATTACTTTACTCAGAGGCCTTTTTTTCCCTAATTTACCATTTAATGTTCACGACAAAATTTCAGCGGAAGAACGAAAGAATAAAATTTACAATTGTCGATTGTGTTTGGATACCAAAAATATGACGTCGCTCAAATAAGTATCCATCCATTATATAGGCACAATTTTTCATTTTCTTTGCTTTTTAGCCACTTGCAGTTTTCACACACTTTTGCTATTTCTATTGCCACAGGCGTTTTACTAAGCATGCAACATATCACTTCTGTAAAATTCCATGAAGTTTTTATCCATTTAGTTTTTATCGACTTCATTCTATTTCCGTGGATACTGCAACCATAAAAAATATTTTGCTTGAAAATATTTCTTTACTCTTCTTTGCTACCTTTGTGTTAAATTTGATTTTTTTTAGCATTTTTGCCTCCAACAGTGGCCATTTTCTTAACTTCCAAAAATGAATGCACCTCTTTGAAGCGGCTCCATCTTCCTGTTTAGTTTAGTTGAGATTGGCCAGCGATATCTGAGTCGTGTTAAAACAAACATTATAGAAATTATAATCATAATTTATATAAATTGTTCATTGAACAATTGAATGGTTTGTCCCCATTTTCATATACATAGCACAAGTTAGTCTTAATTTTTCTCTCCATTCTGCTCTAAAGGTATGATATAAACAAAAGTTTTTAATTTGATGTCATTTTGACTATGGTTGCTAGAGACTCAGAAAATAACCTTTTGCTAAGGACATGAAAGGGACTCCCGTTTAGAAATATGATAAACAATATATCCATAACTTATCGAATGACTTTCTCTATGGTTGCTTTTACTCTTTTGTCATATAACTCAGTTTCTAAGGACGGTGACTTTTGACCTTGGCGCCATTTTGAAAGCCTAATTACACTTAAATGTTTCCTACCAGTGGTTTCTTTGTTTCTTGAATGATTTAGGAGATATAAGAAAAACCCTTACATTGGACACCGGAAAATGTTTTGGCCCAAACTCCAATTGCAAATAGTGACAAAACACATATTTTCCAAATATATTTTATCAATTTTATGGCATTGTATAGAAGTGTGTATTATAAAAGACTCAAATAAGCCTGTTAAATTCACCAGTGACATTGAAATCCTTTGAGGTATTGGTAAAGCTCATTGTTTTAAACCCCATTGTGACTTCATGACAAAGAACAACAATAGAAGCGTTGTTCCATTCCTTGATATTACAATTTACTTGTAGAGAATGTATGTCACTGTATGCTATTGACATATATCCTTTCATTGTATAAATTAGAAATTAAAAAAATATAAACAATGAAAGAATATGGAGTGAATGCAAATGAGACAAATACATGGTAGAACCAAGCAATAGACCAGCGCTTGTTGTTCTCCATCTTAAAGTCACCATGAGAACTTTTACAATGAGCTTTGTTCAAAATTAAAGCTAGTTCAAAACTATTTTTATTAATATATATGCCACAAGAATCTTTCATACATATTGGATCAGTTACAAAGTTTTAGTTTTGCTAAATAGTCATGGCTTCGACTTGAACGAAAATCAGATTTCAGATTCAATAAATGTGTATTGTCTATTCGTCCTTAAGAATTTTTATAGATAAGTAGACAGGTAAAAATTAGAGACAACATTGTATGTCCAAACAAAACAACAAAATACGGAATTTTTTTGGCATTTCATTACCACAATATATTTCAAGAAAATTTATTTTGAGAGTTTCAATATATTTGTTATATTATGAGTTGTGTTTCTCTTTATTTTTCTTTTCAGTCATCGTTCACTGGACGTTAACTCTTATTAATTAATCAATCTTACTTCAGGTATTGAGCAGTCGGAGGTAACATCAAGCTGTTCTGAACAAATTAAAAGAGATTGCACATGCTATGAAACCTGTCCTTTGTATTAAGAACATGTAGGATTTTGTTATTCTACCAGTCAACAGCCTTTGTATTTGTGTTGTCCACCTAGGGTAGCAAGCTTATGTTATGGTCTCCCAAAGTCAGGTATGTGACAAAAAACCACGGTTGCTGTGAATCTAGGTTCTACACATGCACATTTCGACCAGTTATGTATCATCAGTGCAGATCAAATCAAAACATTTGGAAGTCCATGAACCGAAATATGTGTAAACGCTGATACAGAACAAATTACCAATAGGGTCTCAATAGGAAAACAAAAATCAGCTAATGACAGAGCTATGCAAGAGAGAGATACTCGTTAGGTTTTTTACAAGATTTTCTTAAATTTAGATATTTCAAATTTCCAAGAAAAATCGGTTTTCGGGCGAGCACCGAAGTACTGGCTACTTGGTTTGTGAACACCCTCGGGGACTAGCAGTCCACCAGCAGTGGCATCGGCCAAGTGGTTACAAATGACAAATACCGGGGTTACTTTGAATCTAGGTTCTGCACATGCGCAATTCCTAATAAGTTGATGCAGTATAGAAAAATGAACAAAGCTTATATTATCAAATATGTATTTTGTAAAGGTAGAGGTGATTACTGTTAAACTTGATTACGTTGAAAAGACTGATCGAACTACGAGTAGTGATTTTATTAATTATTTTTTTATAATTTGAACATAAAATTCCAAAATCTGGAAGCCATTGCAAAGTTTAAGAAGAATAACACCAACCTGATACATGTATATGGAATTTCCTCCTCGTGGGTGTTCAAATCAACCGGAAGTGAAACACGTGGCGGATTCCAGTTATCATACTACTCTAGGTTGCCTGCAGTGCTACTAAGTTTCCCTCAAGTCACAAAAAGACACCTTACAGAAACTGTCAAATATCTGGGGAAGTAAGGGAGTGTTTGTTACCTGTGCCAGGTAAGTATAATCAATACGGGACGTTTGCATCGTGATCACTCCGAAAACAGTTCTACTTTTTACGTAAAACAGGGGGTCCAATCGAATTGGTAAGTGCAGCGTGTATTTTGGTCAGTGCTGCCAAAGATGGCTGACGCGCCCCGCTTCGGCAAGAAAAGGTCAGTGTTTGAGAGTGTCTTACCGTTGTACATTTGCTCATTGTATTCTATAAATATTGCGTTTCGGCTCTCCTCCCATCTGAAAACCGATACGTGTATTTACTTAAGTACAAATAACGCTTTTCAGAAAGCTATTGAAGGAAAACCGACGAGGGGTAGGTCAAAATTTTGAACACGCCAATTTCATCTTTGGATTTCTATACATCTAACGGATTAAATGTTACGTTTTTAGTATAGAATTTTTGCTTGTTGATTGGAAAACATGTCAAAGATTTATTTTTCATTAGGCTGTTTGTCGTTCTGTTTATTTTCGACATTACTTCCAATTTTGGTAAGTGCAGTGCGGTGTACGCCAAAATTTTGGTCGGTGTCAGTTATTTTTAAGGTTGTACGTCAGGGTTCAAAAAGTGACTTGTAGAATTTTGTGATATTTCCCTGGATTAATTCAAATCATAAAACAATGCAGAAAATGAAATATAAATTTGGCCAACGCTCACATTTTTTTGCCTTTTATTGTTGAAATAATTATTTTTCCAAAAGTTTCATCAGAAAGAATTTTGATTGAATTAACATTGTTAGACTTTACAAAAACAGGAAAACAGCAAACACCTACAATGGCCAGGAACTACAATCACATGCCACAATTTACAAGCAAACTGAACCAGAAAAACAATAATGAAAACAATAGACAAACATAAATAACGATAGGAACTCGGGATTGATCTTTTGTATTGATCTTTTCTTATATATAACGAAAAGTGGGGTCATTGAGCTTATATTCAAATTATTTCATGAATTAAAGTTCCAAGTTAATATTTTTGTCAAATATTTTTAAATAACTTCCTTCTGAGACATATTATAAAAAAAATATTTGTACCTTTTTTATCAAACAAATCATGAAAAATGAATTCAAATGGTAGAAGACTCCCGTACTTCCTTAAAGAAATTAAATCAAATAAGAAACATAAGTGTGCGAAAGTTGTATCAGAAACATATTATTTTATTATATGTACGGAAGATTTCTTTGTTAAAAACTTAAAAATTCAAGATAAAAAACTTGAAAATTCAAGATAATAAGTTAAAAATCCAAGATAAAAACGTGAAAATTTAAGATAATAAGTTCAGAATTTTCATGTTTTTATCTTAAATTTGCAACTTATTATCTTGAATTTTCAAGTCTTTATCTTGAATTTTCCACATAGAAATCTTTAATAAAAAAATCCTGGTTGTATAAATCAGTATAGATTACTTCTCAATATTTTTGAAAAAAAAAGAAAAAAAAACCGTCTTAAATCTTAAATTCTACTAGAGGAAAATAAGACCTGCATAAATATTAATAACGGTTATAACACTGTAGCCAGAGAGGAGAAAATAACAATTACTTTACTATATCTTCTATTTACCAGTAATACTTGGGAGCTCCATCACAATACAAATATTTAACTAGTTAACTCGAAGATTATAGTTATTCATTGAAATAAAAAAGAAAATATGAAGAAAAACATCTGCTGCCAAACAGTGGTAAACGTTTTGGAGTAATAAATTGTATTTAAAAAAACCTGTCTATATCGATTGCTTGCCTAGTTCCCACTTTGATTCTTTTATTTAGGGGAACTGCTCCAAATGTGACATAAAAGCTTCCTAGCATAAAACTGTCGTAGGAGTTGCGCCGACAAACCATGTACCATACATTTGGAAGAACGGACGGATAATTAAACAAGGGTAATTCAATTTGCCCCCGAATTTTCGTTGCAGGGCCATACAAAATTATGCAGCTTTGTAGGCACTTTTAGAAATACGATACGGGGAGCACCATAAAATATCAATTCGCTTATCATATAACACTCTCGAACTAAACACTAACTTCTGCTTCATCAGTTACTAAGATTGCAAATTTACATTTTTTATGCATAAATTGGTTGCTTGAAAGACCGGCACTGAACAGTTTAGAATGAATTTATTATAATATTTTGATGCAGGTGTTCGTCAAGGTGATATCATTAATCCTAATATGCTTTTTGTCTATTTATTATGATTTTAATTCAGACTGAAGATGAAATCGGTTACCTCGTCTATGCTTATATCATAGAAATAATCACCAGACAAAAAATTCTTTTGAATGCTTTTCCAATAAGGTTACAATGTTAGACGATGCTAACAATTGGCAGCAATCCTTGATCAAATATGGACCTGTCAGATACTATTGTTGAAGGATTTGTCTAAGGACTATCTTAACCTAGTTTTGTTCGAATTTGTTGTTTGAGAGAAAGGTCTACGATTAATTTAGTTCTCTGGGTGTGCGTCAAGGTGATATTCGATGCTTAGATATGCTGAGCATGATCTTGATTCCGGACGTTTTTGATGTCAAGTAACCTATAAAAGTATGCTAATCACCAGCAGTCATAAGCAGGCAAAAATGTAAGGATCTATTATATCATCGTAGGTGTGTGTCAAGGTGATATAATCGAACCTTGTATATCCTTTGGATCTATTTATGATGATTGCCGAAAATGATTTTAAATTCACTGTCAAGATTATATCAGATTACTAAGTCTGAGTTTATATCTTTAAAATAATCACCATACAAACAAAGTATTTTAAAAAAAAACATATTGCCATATGTTACAATGTTAAACTAATCTCCCAGTTCGCAGCTTTTGATGAAATGCCGTACATGCCAGCTACCTTTGATGAAGGGTCCATCCAATACCAATTGTGGCCATGTTTGCTTCCAGTTATATGTTAGCATGTATTTAATTTGACGTAGGTGTGTGTCAAGGCAAAATATATTTTTGTCTATTTAAGTTGACTGCTGATCAGGATTTTGAATTCAAACTTAAAATAATGTCAGATTTATACTAATATTGGTGAAATGCAACACTATCTTCAAGTTAAGAGCCCAACTAAGGACTATTGTGACCAAATTTAGATTCCAATTGGCTGTATTAAAGACCGGCGATAAAACACTTATAATGTGTTTAATTCGATGTAGGTATTCTTCAGGGTGCTATAATCGAACCTTAGATATTTTGTTGTATATTTTTCATGAATCTGTCCTAAAATTAATATCAGATTACTTCATTTGTGCTTATATCTTAGAATAATCACCAGACAAAATAGAAAATTTGAACGAGTTTCCAAAGATTACAATTTTAAACCAAGCTCTCGTTACACAGTTATCTTTGGTGAAATGCAGACCTGTCAAATACCTCTTTTGAAGAGCCCATTTAAGGACCATTATGAACAAGTTGAGTTCCATTTTTGTTTGAAAGGCCGACGATAAAACAGTTAGAATGTATTTTATTCGATGTAGGTGTATGGCAGGGCAAGTATATTTGATCATATTTTTGTCTATTTCAGTTGACAGCTGATGATAATTTTGAATCAGACTAAAGATATTGTCAGGTTACTACGTCGGAGCAATTTTTGAATTGGTGAAATGCAAACCTAACAAAATCATTACTCAAGTTAAGAGCCCATCGAGCCAAATTTAGATTATAATAGGTTGCTTTAAAGGAATGTGTTTAATTCGATGTAGGTGTTCCTCAGGGTAATATAAACGAACCTAATATATTTTTGTAAATTTATTATTATTGAATCTAGACTAAAGTTAAGATTGGATTATTTCGTTTGTGCTTATACATGTATCTTAAAATAATCACCAGACAGTTAAGATAAAACATTAAGCTCTCATATCACAGTAATCTTTGATGAAATGCGGACCTGTCAAATACTTATGTTAAAGGGCCCATCTAAGGACCATTATGAACAAGTTAAGTTCCAATAGGTTGTTTCAAAAGCCGACGAAAACTCGTAGAATGTATTTCATTCGATGTAAGTGTGCGTCAAGGTGATAAAATTTATTATATTATTATTATATTTATTGTCTACATATGTTGATTGATCATGATTTTGAATTCACACTAATTTGTGGTAGGTGACTATGTTATGTTTTTCGGCCATTGTAGGTGTTTCCTGTTATCTTTTTATTCTATTTTTAAAGTTATTTTTAGGTAACTTAAATCTTGAAAATAAGCACTAGCTATCACAAAAATTCATATTTCGGGAGTGTAAAAAAGTCTGTTACAATTATTTGAAAAAAATTAAATCAACAAAACATTTTCCTTTCTACTACCGGTTTCACTGCTCATTGCAGATTTTACCCTAGTTTGATTTATTGTTTGATTTAAACTTATTTTATTCATTAAAGAAAAGGATTGGGTAACAGGCAAAGCCTATACAAGCCCTCTCCAATAATACTTGCAAAAGGAATACAAATTTAGATGGAAACAAAAACATAAATACAAGCAGGAAAATTTATCAAGAAGAACACTTGTAAGGCTCCTCATGGAGGTATCGAGGAATCAGGTAATCAAATACTTATCTCAAATTAAGTTAGTACTTGAAAAATAGGGTTACTTGAAAATATGGTAATCTTAAGTAATTTACATTTATCACAAAATATGATAATCAAATAATGAGAGTAGAATGGGGGTTTAAAAAACTAGTAATAAAATATTCAGCAAAATAACCCCAAATTATCAAGTCTTTTTTTTTTAAAACCATGAATAGAATCACAAGTTACTCTCTTCATAAATTATAATAATATCACAAATGATTTAGGTCACTTTAAGGAAAAACAAGAAATCTTTGATTTTCACTCTGTTAAAACTCCGTAAATAAACCTAAGGGTTTTGCTATGTATAAGCTCGATATATTCCAACTTGATTCACAGCAGATGTGAACACTAAACAGCATTACTATTCAATAGACAATAAAGGATATAGAGAAAACAAACGCACACGAGACAAAGTCTCTACAATTACATTTATCTTGGGGGAACTTAGTCTTCTTGCCATTGATAAAACTATCCATTTGCAGTTATGGACATTTTTACACATATTTGACGCGATTTACAAATATATGCTTCATTCTGTTTTTCTCTCATTCCTTCTCATTCATTTTCAATATTCAGGAACAAAATACGACGGTGCTGTCACCTTCTGCAAGTTAAATGTTCGACAAAATAACAGTCTTTCATTTTTCTTAGGAAAAATATGAAGTAAGATGCAGATATCTTTTGTAATCATATTTCCATAGAATTGGAAAATATTGCTATTACCAATTTGGTGTACACCGCACTGCACTTACCAAAATTGGAAGTAATGTCGAAAATAAACAAAACGACAAACAGCCTAATGAAAAATAAATCTTTGACATGTTTTCCAATCAGCAAGCAACAATTCTATACTAGAAACGTAACATTTAATCTGTTAGATGTATAGAAATCCAAAGATGAAATTGGCGTGTTCAAAATTTTGACCTACCCCTCGGCGGTTTTCCTTCAATAGCTTTCTGAAACGCGTTATTTGTACTAAAGTAAATACACGTATCGGTTTTCAGATGGGAGGAGAGCCGAAACGCAATATTTATAGAATACAATGAGCAAATGTACAACGGTAAGACACTCTCAAACACTGACCTTTTCTTGCCGAAGCGGGGCGCGTCAGCCATCCTTGGCAGCACTTACCAAAATACACGCTGCACTTACCAATTCGATTGGATCCCCAGTAAAATACATTGAAAGGGATTTACTAATTGACATTGTTGAGCTAAGGGTGATTTATAATTAATCGATTTGTAGCGTTCAGGTTAATCTTTTTAAGTCAATTAAAATTTAGTTAATGAGCTGTCATATAGGAAAAATTATAAATGCACTTCAATTCCATAAATAGTTAAATAGTTTGTTTTCATGTGGTATATATATTTATTTCAATAAGAAAATCCAGTATTCATACTTACTGGTATCCGAGGCGATCGTTTCCGCCTACAATTACACGAGAGTTCCTATCTCGAAAGTCCCGTATTTCAGGAACCTCGTTCCAAATTTTGAAATTCATTTCATAAATATTACTTGACATATGTATGTGATATTTCTTCTGATTTCATAACAAAAACAAAGCAGATAAATGAAGATTTTTTCTTTTCTATCAATAAAGATCCCTATATATATTTATATATACACCTTAAATCAGTGATTAATTTTTCTGTAATTCTATACTTACAAAGTATCTCCAGCTTAAATCAAATACACATAAAAGTAAACAGCATCCACCCTAGCTTGTAAATCATCATATTTTAACGTAAATATAGCTCAGAAACTCGCAGAGTATTGATTTTTTTTCTCTCT
>MJUU01065960.1:51781-68255 GCA_002080025.1 Modiolus philippinarum
TAAAGTGCCCAGAATTTGAATAATTTTGATTAAAATGAAATAAAAACTTGGTATGTAGTAAGAAAAATATGCCTACTGCGTATATGCAAAGTATCAATAATATTTGAGAAATAACAAAAGTATCGATATTACTTTTAAAACTTGACTGTGTGAGTTGTGTAATATCCTGATCAGACATTATTTGAATAATTTTGATTAAAATGAAATAAAACTTGGTATGTAGTAAGAAAAAAATATGCCTTCTGCATATATGCAAAGTATCAATAATATTTGAGAAATAACAAAAGTATCATATTACTTTTAAACCATGACTGTGTGAGTTGTGTAATATACTGATCAGACATAATTTGATCTACAAAGTGAAGGGCACAGATTTAAAGTAGATATCATGAAAATATATTGAAAGCTGACATGAAGTAAGAAAAATATGCACTAATCATAGGTACAAAGTAGTAATAATATCTGAGATATAACAAAAAAGATATATCAGTTTTTAAACTTGACTATGTATCATGATGTATGTTGTCCGATATACTAAGACACATTAATATTTATCTTAAATCAGTCTTGCCAAAGTTTAAAAAAAAGTTGATGCCCCGCCAAAAGCCTTTTTTAAAAAAACCTATTACCCCGCCAATTATTTGGATGAAAAAGTATTTGCCCCGTCCATGTTTGTACCGGCCCATCCTTCTGATAAATATTGCACAGTCCCTTAAAACAAGTCAATTACTAGTAAATAACAATCAGTTCGGTATTTATTTATTTGATATCTAATTTTGTTGTGCATTTGCATTTTCTTATATATTTTGATCCCCAGTAATCTTAATTGAAATGTGTCAGTGGAACACAAATTATTGCCCTATGAACATAACCTTATTTTGTGGCTACTTTATCAAGCTAGAAACAATACTTAACTATATAAGGTGAGATATAAATAGCTTGCATGCAAACTATACAGATACTGATATTACACAATTCATTAATGAAAATGCTGTTAAGGTAACTTAAAATTTTGAAAACTTGGTGTGAAGAAGTGGCCCTTAAATCTGTTAGCAACTTTGCACTACAGTAGCAATTGTTCCGGTCTTATATTTTATACATCGGCAAACGAATACAAAGGCAAAAAGGAAGAAAGTTGAATTTCAAAAAACAATTATTTAAAAAAAAACATTGCAATTCAGTTTCAAAACAAATTGAGACAAAATGTCAAAGACATAACATATACACAAAAATAAAAAAGAACGCTACAAAACTAAAGCAGTGGCTGTTTGAAATCCTACAAAAAGTTGAAGTATTCTCAGGTGCACCGGCAAGGTAAGCATTATCTGATGCACGCATTGCACCCGTCACAAAACCAAAAGTATTGAACGGACTGTTGGTTACCTGATTAGCTAATGTCATTTTCTTACCCTTACATAAACCCAATATGAAGGAATGTCAACAGTTTCATAATTATAACAGGTATTTATCGATTCTGACAGATAACTTATGACCAAAGTAACTTTCAAATTGATTTAGTGTCAGCAGATGGCCATATCGACAACTGACGACCCTTCAGTGCAGATCAAATCAAAAGATTTGGAAGACCATAAACATTGAAATTTATTAAAACTGATAGAATGATAATAACTAAAATGATTTAAATGGTAAACTGAAATAACCTGACAGAGCTGTGCACATGGGATACTCCTTAAGGGACGACCATTTGATATTCTGGGAGGGGTTGAAGGACTTTGAAAATGATTGATTTTGCTTTGACCTAAGCGAAAATAAATATTCTGTCTGAAAATAGTTGGAAAATAAATAGTCTTGCCAATATCCTACTTTTTTGCAAGATTATTTTCCTCACATATACACAATGCAAGGAAAATTTGTTGAGCAGCGCTTTATTTTCTAATGGACAGGGTGAGTGCCAGATAATTTTTCATGTATCCGTGAAAGCATGCATTTGTTTATTGACAATCATGCTACCATGCCTAACATGATGTATGAAACGGTTTTCAAGAATTTTCAATTTACAACATTTTCCAATAGGATCCTGTATCCTATGTTAAACTATGTTTCCCATTGCCATCTTGGATGAGATATCAGTCCTGATGGACATATTTAGAATTTGCAGTTGTTGATAAGCTTAACACATTTGCTATTCAAACTTAAGCTCCATCTCAACTAGCTTTTGAAATATAACTCGAAAGGAATATAAATCTTGAAAATTCAACGAAAGGAGGGCAATAACTCCTATATGGTTTATCAGATTTTCCTCAAAATTGTCGCATAAGCTGATCTTGACATGTTTAACTTTTTTGTTACATAATATTACCTCTATAACTCCTATCGTTTTCAATGCATCAGATAAATATAACCAAATTTTTAAAAAATTATAAGGAAAAAGGGCCAATAACTCTAAGAGGGTTTTCGGATTTTCTTCAAAATTGCAGGTCGGGTAGATCTTGCCATGCTGATCATTTAGACCCTCATGTCAGATTTTTTTTTTATCTGTAACGTTTTTGAGTTATTTGCAAAAAAGCAATTATCCCTTTGTTCTTTTATAAGTAACATCAGCCATGCACCTTGGTTTATGGACTATTGAACGCAATTTTGCAACTGCACACCCTGAAGATGATTCATCTTCACTTTCAAAAGAAAACAATTTTTGCTTCAATGAACTGTCTTACGATATACATATTATGAAAAAAATCTTTGTATTTTTGTAGTTTTGTCTAATAAAGCGTTTCTCAGGTCAAATGATATTGATTGAACAAAATTGTTGTATGTTATTTTTCTTCTCAAACTTCACAATTTGTCGTGAAAGTAAGTGTTCAATAATGAGTTCAGAGAAATTAGTATTCATAGCATATAAATCTCAAATGAACATAAAAAATCAATAAGGAAAGTTTAGCAAATGTTGCTTTTGTATTCTAAAATTATTTAAAGCATGAGAAGATACTATGCCGAAAATATTTAATTTATGGAGACTTGGCCATTGTAACAGCGATTATACACTGTTTTATCGGTAATTTGTATGATATTCTCAGTATCACCAAACTGGACACTATCACGAAAATATCGAGTCACTGTGAAGGCGTCACGTGCCGGTTGCTATGCTGACGTCATGTTTTGCACTATTTGTCGTGTTCATACGCGTAATATGTTGAACGTAGAATGCATGTAAATTATTGCAATAAACAATAGATTGACTATGCTAAAATAGAAATTTAAGCTTATTTCAATTTTTTACAGAGTCTTATTAACCATTTTGTGAATTACCGATAAAAGTAACATAGGACATTTTGTTTTTGATACGGACATTATCACGGCGTAACGCATCAAGCTCGCCCTAACGGACTCACTTGAAACTGGCCGTGATAAAGTCCGTATGAAAAACAAAATGTCCTTTATTCCATATATACAAAATATGTAGGTCATACTGTGACCAGTCCATTCAAATACTTGAACTTAGTGATATAACTGAAATTTGTTTTAAAAGAAAGCCAAAATCAATATTACTTAAAACTGTAATATTACAGAACTTTGTAATATGATATCCCCAAGCGCTAAAATTGGTCTTGTCATTTCAGTGTGAGGGGTGATGCTATCTTAGCTATAGATGAAAACTTTTGTTGTTCAGTTAAACAGAAGGTTACTTTTTATTTCATTGCCTGACATCATAGTTAATATATTGCGTAAGTATATGATTTTAAAAAATGTCAAAATCCATACCATATGGTATGAAGCCTTTACCTATATCAGCCCTCAAGGCCTACGGCGATTGGCTGATATTGCATGTTTTATAAATAATCAGTTTTCGGATTACACAAAGAACGCAATAATGGGTTTGTGAATTACCTCTCGGACTTACGATGGCATCAGCCCAATGTTAATAAACAACTTGATAACGAGGTTACTCTCAGTCTAGTTTTCAACTCTTAGATGTCTTCAATGCACAACATATCAAAACATTTGAAAAACCATAAGAGCTAGCTGACAGAGAACAATTTACGAAAAGGACCTATACAAACTCCAAAATAAGCAAAGGATAGAGGTTCGCAAGGGATATAATCCGTAGTTTAAAGCAAATTGATCTAAATCAAGATATTGCAAGTTTAGGTCAACACCGAGGTACTGAATATTTGGTTGATAGATGCCCTTGGAGACGTACGGTCCACAAGTAGAGACATCGGTCGAGTGGTGATAATAACTTAAGTCTGGAGATATTGTTAAAAGTAAGTTTCGGTGGATGGCTATTAAAAGAAGAGATTGCCATCTATGCCCGGTAACGACTTTTATTAATGTCAATAATCTTTGGACATATCATTTTTCACGTGACATGTGGTGCATGCTTAGCGGAAGACGCTTATCCTGTCGACGCATCCGGTCTCACTCGTTTAACAGTATATGTATGAAAAAGAAAGGAAATGGGGTAAATAACAAAGAGACAACATCCTATCTCCAGGTTAAAACGACCCAAAATAAAGCATCAAGGGGTCACCGTACAGTCTCAAACACGGTGAAGAACCTCACACCATATATAATAAGTCATAAATGGTCCAAAAAAGTAAAAGAGTGAATAGATCAATTGAAACAAACCCAACATAAACCATATGTATGAAAGTCAGTATTAATTTTCATATTTTCATCTATTTTATTAACTATGAGATACGAGCATCAGTATTCTAAGCTTCCCTGTTCTTTAAGTCCTATTCAGAAAAGACCAAACTTCAACAACTGCCATAAACCTGACCTCGTTAACTAGTCCCTATTCAGACATTTTTTTTCTTGATAACATCTCTGAGTGACATTATGCTTGAGACTAAAATGTCATTTGAGAGAGGAAAATGCATAATAAAGTAGATGGTTACAAGGGACTTTCTAAATCGATGTTTGTTATGCTATGATAATGACCAATGGACAATGACCTTTGACTTGTCTACAGATAAGAGTCTCTTCTCAATGTGTATTGTATCATCTGTAATTTTTCAATGGATATAATTTAAAGCCTCTCTCCTTTCACACATCAAGGGCAATAACTGAAATGAGCCTCAAAGTTTTTTTTTTCTCGTTTTGGAAACTTTCATGGACATTGCACTCCTTCGGTCTAACTGTAAGAAGATTCGTCCCGACTTTGGGACTTATTTCCTTATCACACATCAGCTATCTGTTCATTTTCCAATAAAACCTACCTCAGATATAAATGACATATGTCCAACAAATCAAAATAATAACAAAATACCGAGTTTACTGTGAATTTATGGTCTGCATATGCGAATTTCGACAGTGCAGATCAAAAGTTAAACATTTGGAAATCCAGGAACCGAAATATGAGTAAAAGCTAATAGAGAAAAATTACCAATCGGATCTAAATAGGAGATCGCTTAGTACAATAATAATTATTATACTCGATTCGAAAATAGGTAGAAGTGAATATGATTAATGTTTGTTATTTTTTTCTTTGCAAGTAATAAGCCATTTCAGTTACAAGTGGTCTAATAATTTTGTCGGAAAAAGGTGTAGATGCGATTGATAAGTATTAAGGCCGTTAGTCAGAATGCAGAACAGGGAAGGGAAGAATATCGACATTCAAGTCTCAGATACAAATATAAGAATTGGATGGATATGTGTATATTAACTACTTATGGAGGAAGACCGTATACGTCGACAGGGTAAGCGTCGCCATCTACGCACGCACCATCCGTCATGTGAGAGTTGCTAAACCTCAAATTGTTTCAAATGAAAATTTTAACATGGAAGATAAGTAATCATGATTTAATATCACAAGCTTGAATTTGCACAAGCACGGACTTTTTTCTTTTGTTTTTGCAAGTACTCTCTCAACTTCTAACTTTTTTACTTTATCTATCCATTCTATTATTGTCGTTTGATGGAAAGTTTTATTCTGGGCTTTTATCTTAAAATTTTGTCTCGTAATATTGAACCTTTGTAACATTCAAATAACTATACCACATCTTCAAAATCGCTGAAATCTGTATCAATGTTGAAAAATTAATCAAAATAAATCTAAATAAAATTTACCCTAGTGTAACTGTCACTTTAAATAATTAATGTTTTCAGATTTGTAAAAAAAAAAACAAACACAAATAATTATATTAAATTATTTTAAAAAAGCTACTGAGTATACACAGGAAACATCTTAACAAATTACGCAATTAGTTAATGCTTCATACAAACCTTCAAAATTGCCAAGGTTCCTTCATTATAATCTATCGCAATAAATATATCTTGCATTTCAGAGATCTTTCAGATTATCATTTGTTTCAAACTATATAATTAAATTCATATAGGACCACTTTCATTGGTTCTTTCAGCGTTTGGACATTTCTCTAGGTTTCAAACTGTCATGCTTAAAATACCTCAAAAGATATTACATATAATGCAGAAATAAAATAAATCCCTTCTTGACGTCTTCGTCCTAAAATTTATCCTAAAATTTACTCTTTTACTCCTTTACCCCAAAGTCAATAAGAAGCTTGCGTTGTGTCTACTGAATTACTAAATTTCTTTAAATTATCTAGAGAAAAAAAGAAAAAGTTTTGTAATCTAAGAAATATAAATAGACATGATGGTGTCTTATAGTGATTTGGAATTCAGAATATGATAGTCAGGAAGTCAGAGATTGGTTCTCACTCAACCTTATAGCTGAGATTAGAAAATGTCCAGGCGATAACAATTCGGGAAAAAAATAAAAAATAAAAAACTAGAGGCTCAGAGACTGGGCATGTATCGCTCACCTGACAAAATGCTTCTATGCCATGCTTGACCAAAATAGATGTTTTACCAACGGGGTCAAATGTTTAGATATGTTCTCCATTAGCACCCGTGTTTTTGTCTGATCCTATTGAAATGAATAATTTTTGCAAAGTACCCTTTATACATTTAGTTAAATTTGCTTGATTAGTTTCTGTGAAAAAGGATGGTTATCTCATACCGTGCTCCAATGTTTAACTATGATTTGCACTGGATTCCACCTTTTTATGTCAAATCAAAATGAAATGAGCAATTTTTGTAGAGTATCTTCAGTACATCATTCCTGTAAAATTTGTTTGAATTTGCTTCAGTGGTATCAGAGGAGAAGATGAAAACATGATTTTCCCATAGGGTCCAATGTTAAACTATGTTTCGTGCTGGCGGCCATACTTTTTCTTGGTTCAGAAAATTTTCGGCAATCTATGTGAAGGACCTTCCATACATCATTCCTGTAAAGTTTGGTTCAATTTGCTTAATAAGCTTCAGAGGGGATGGCAAAATAGGGTCCAGTGTTATAAACTATGTTCTGCGACGGTGGTCATGTTTTTAACGGATGGCAAATATTTCGGCAATCTACATAGAGGATCTTCCAAACAACATTTCTGTAAAGTTTGGTTCAATTTGCTTTAGTAGCTTCAGAAACGATAGAACACAAATACTTTTCCTATAGGGTCCTATAGGTTAAACTATGATCTGCACTGGCGGCTATGTTTTTTAACAGATCAGAAAATTTCCGGCAATGTATTTGAAGGACCTTCCATTATATCAATCCTGTAAAGTTTGGATCACTTTGCTTCGGTAGGTTCAGAGGAGATAGCAAATATACGCTTTTCCCATAGGGTCCAATGTTAAACTATGTTTCGTGCTGGCGGCCATGTTTTTTTTATGGGATCGGAAATTTTTTTGGCAAGTTATGTGTAGAACCTTTAATACATCATTTCTGTAAAGTTTGGTTCAATTTGCTATAGTACCTTTAGAGGAGATAGCAAATATATGCTTTTCCCATGGGGTCCCATGTTAAACTATGTTCTGCGCTGCGGCTATGTTTTTAGCGGATGGTAAAAATTTCAGCAATCTACATAAAGGACCTTCAATACACTATTCCTGTAAAGTATGGTTCAATTTGCTTCAGTAGCTTCAGAGGATATAACAAATAATATATGTTTTTCCCATAGGGTCCAATGTTAAACCTGCTTTTTTCCCATAGGGTCCAATGTGTAACCTAAGTTCAGCGCTGGCGGCTATGTGGTTTTGCGGATCGGAAAATTTTCGGCAATCTACATAAAGAACCTTCCATACATCACTCCTGTAAAATTTGGTTCCATTTGCTTCAGTGGCTTCAGATGAGATAGCAAATATATGCTTTTCCCATAGGGTCCCATGTTAAAATATGTTCTGCGCTGGCGGCAGTGTTTTTATGCGGATCAGTAAAATTTCGGCATTCTACATAATTGACCTTCCATACACCCTTCCTGTAAAGTTTGGTTCAATTTGCTTTAGTAGATGCAGAGGAAATTGCAAATATATGCTTTTTCCCATAGGGTCCAATGTTAAACCTAAGTTCAGCACTGGCGGTCATGTTTTTTTGGCGGATCGGAAAAATTTCGGCAAACTAAGTAAAACACCTTTCATACTTTATTCCTGTAAAGTTTGGTTCAAATTGGTGCAGTAGTCTCTGATGAGATAGTTTAAATGTAAAAAGTTTACGGACGGACGGACGACGGTCGCCGAGGGATGGCAAAAGCTCACATGGAATTTTAGGCCAGGTGGGCTAAAAATATGTTTTATAATTTGAATAGAAACAAATATAAAATTTTTAAAAAATCAAATTGTGATTGTAGCTATTGATTTTGAATTAAAATTTTATACATTGGTTTTTGGAATTAGCGAAAGTGTTACCAGAGAATTCAGCAGTTTGAAAAGAGTTTGTTACTAAGCGACATTTAAGAAAACGTCCAGATGACTATCTTTTTATTGGGTCAATTTTGTTCTCCTTTTATTATAAGTTCTTTCAAATCTGCATTAAAAGTATACACATGTTTCTAGATGAAATTGAATTCAGGGCGTTTTGATTTTTTGACATACAAAATTGACTTACTATGTAAAAAGAAATACAAAGACATATTAATTTGATTTAAACATATCTATCATATAGATAGCAGTGACTTTCTACCGATTTTTCCCAATTTAATAAAGTCTAATTTTTTTTTCACTCAGTGAAATGAATAATATATGTTCACTGTAATAAATGTCATCACAATGTTATCATCAATGTATCATCAATTTGGCGCATTTATTTGAAAAAGAAATAATCCCATAAAGTTGGATCCAATATTTGTTTTTTGTTGAAAAAAACCAATGGAATAAACCCATTTCGGAACAAGTTCCGGAACTCATTTAATTATTTTTCATTTTAGGCATTCGTGACATTGTTTTTAACATTTATCACTACTTTATTTACCTTGCGATAGTAAAGTTTAATCTATACTTAATCGATACCTGAATAAACAAGTTCTGCTCCCTTTGGACAAGTTGTTCTTCCCCATCTGGTGTATGTGACACTGACGCCTGTATCTACAACAGACACATAAATTCAATGCAATTTGGTTGCACTTTACTTATTTTCAACACGTTTGATAGGTTAATCTCAATCGAATTCTGTTTGTGCAGTATACACATATACTATAGAGACAAGAAAACAGGAAAATTTGTTTTAAAATGATGATAACAGGAAACAAACTTACAAGCTTAAGAATCCCGCTTAAGCCGTTACTGGTGGCCGTCCTGAATTTACTATGAGGTATAAGCAAAGCTCATCGTTGAAGACCCCATGATGACTTCAAGATAAAGAACAATGGTAAAAGTGTTTTGCTTGCTTATACCACGTATTTGTAAAGATTTTGTCTCATGTGCACTTACTCCATATCCTTTCATTGATTATTTCAGCCTAGAATTTGTTTCTTTTGCAGTGTGGAGTCCTTTAGAAAGTCCCGATGATGTATTTGTTGTTTTGAAAATTTCTCTTTTGGAAATGCCATCATTATACTTTCAAAATACAACAAATACCTAAGTTGCATAATCAACAGTAAAAGTTATGCTGTCCACGTGTTTAAAGGAATAGCATTGAAATCAAATAAAACGGAAAGCCATAATAATAGTAACAAAGGAAGTACTCATTACCAAAAAACAACATCGAAATAGGAAGCCAAATGCAGTACGAAGGACATCTACCGCGTGTCATACACGGAATAAAGCCGTAGTATATTTAGAGGTTAGAATTTTGATTAAACATTAAATTTTAATAATTGGCATTTTATCATGTTTATTTCATTGTAACAGTTGCAATTTCCACATGTTTTTCTGACCACCTGTTTATATTATCCACATCTCACTTTTTATATTCAATCGACTTGGTGATTGCCCTGCGTTTGTCTATATATTGTAATTGGGCACCAGTGTTTTCGTCTTACAACAGATGACAGTGATTGTAAGAGTACTATGAGAGTTTACTTTAGGTTTGTTGAGGATCAAGCATTTCTGGACTAAAAAATTATGTAGTGTTGGTTTGCAATTAGCAATGAATTCATCTTAAACCGTTGCTAGGAACCCTCTTTAAATCACTATGAGGTATTAGCAAAGCTAACTGTGGGAGACTACGTTGTGACTTCATGATGAAGAACTACAAAAAAGCGTTATTCGATTGCTTGGATGTGGAGACTTTGTCTCATTTACTCCATATCCATTCATTGTTTAATGAAAGCTTTTAGAAGTTTTACTGTCAATGTGCTTTTTTTATATATTCTTTATGTCGGGACTTGCATTCAAAATTGTAAGGGATTGCAGCTTAGTGTAAATTATAAACAATGTTCAGCTTGTTAAGAGCTCTTTTTTCTGTAAATGTTCCATATTGTCCGACCATTCCGTATAACAGTTTTACACTAGTTATTTTTCACAATTTTAATATCTTTTATTTTTACTCAGGCTCAGTAGAGAACTTACTTATGCAATTGCCCTATTTATACTTATCTTATATATACAGTCCGCCATCACTTACTTTTAAAGTTTCACCAGACAAACATGTTGAAAGCTATAGGTAAAAATTTTGCATATGATAAGTCCTAACATGGTACTTTCAAGCCTTTGAATAGATAATCGAAAATCCGATTTTCGCAACCAAAGATACCGGTAAAACAATTCCTTCATTATAAGAATTCCAGTTTCACTAATAACTACAATTTGGAACATTGTGAGTTCAAATTTGCTACCAGATCATTTTTTATGATGTAAATGTGGTACAACATTCCATAATTGTTAATTGTAGGCTTTAATGGATTCTTTAAACGGATTTGGAACGCGTCGAAAAATCAAAGTAAGACCGACTGTTTTTTTTTTCGTAAAATTTGGAAAAATCATTCCCCTTTCCTTTTCTTGCTTCGGTATTCGTTTGCTGATGTATCCAGAAGTTTCCACGTTCCCTAATAATGTTCAAAACCGACTAAATTTACAATTTTAAACAAATCTTCCAGATCAGGATAGTTATGCCTCGCAATAATGGAAAACGATTTTTCTTAGCTTAAAATCTTTGAAAAAATTACCAAATTTTACCGAAATCCAATCCAAACAGATGGTAAAAAGAGGAAACTTGCTACACCGGAAATCATCATTCGGATATTTTGGCATTCTCTGAATTAAATAAAGCCTTTTTGTTTGGAAAAAAAAAGACAGGTATTGGGGTGGTGTTCTGAAATTACAACAAATACTCAGATTTCAAAATTTTAAAGATTATCAAAAATGTTGCTCGAAAGCTTTCAAATATATGCTCTTTTTAAAAATTGTCTTAACATTGACAGAACCCTAATTTAATTGCTACATTCAACAAAGAAATTGCTTTGTTTTGACATAAGTTGTCGAAATGCGCATATGCAGAACCTAAATTCATAGTAACCTCGGTATTTTGTTATTTATTACCACTGGGCCGATACCTCTGCTGGTCGACTGTTAGTCCCCGAGGGTATTCACCAACCCAGTAGCCAATACTTAGGTGCTGGCCCGAAAACCGAATTGATTTGGAAACATGCAATATCTGAATTTTAGTAAATTTTGTTTAAAACTAAGGAGTATCTCCCTCTTGCATAGCTCTGTCCTTAGCTTATTTTGGCTTTTCTATTTAGATCTTATCGGTTATTAGTTCTCTATCAGTTTTACACCTATTTCGGTTTATGGACTTCTGAACATTTTGATTTTATCTGCACTGAAGAGACATAAGTTGTCGAAATGCGCATATGCAGAAAATAAATTCACAGTAACCTCGGTATTTTGTTATTCGTCACATTAGGGGAAATCCATCTGTAAAAATGTCGTAAAATTGGATTATCTCCCCTTTATTCTAACATTACCTGCTATGTCTACGACTGTCACCTAAACACAAATAGGAATGTTCATTGGTGTTTTACCTTTGTATCGAAAATAACTTCAGTCAGAACTGAAACTTATTTTTCTGGTCAAAGCAACCAAATTTTGTCATTAAATTGGGTTATACATTATTTCATAACTTTTCCCATAAAGACAACAATATGAAACATGATTAAAGTTTGACATCCAAATATCAAAAGTATCTTATTCATTGTGTTTTGAGCAAAAACTTCCTACCTTGAAACAGCTTCAAAAATAATGTTCATGTAAAAAGTAAGGTGATGCTTAACTTTTTGCGGACTGTATAGATTGAGACCTAGATATATACTTTTATTGAAGGATCAATGCCGCCTTTCATTCAAGAAAATATATATAAAAAAACAGGAGACAGTACCTGTTTTCGAATTAAATATCTGGATTATGAAAATCAGTTATTCTGCCTTTGATATATGCATGCGTTTAAGTTCATTTTTAGGTAAAAAATTAAACTTTATTTCCTTTCACTTTATTGCGCCTTCCGATTGGGACTTCTGAAGTACCCCCCAACCCCCCCCCCCTCCGNATCCAAATATCAAAAGTATCTTATTCATTGTGTTTTGAGCAAAAACTTCCTACCTTGAAACAGCTTCAAAAATAATGTTCATGTAAAAAGTAAGGTGATGCTTAACTTTTTGGCGGACTGTATAGATTGAGACCTAGATATATACTTTTATTGAAGGATCAATGCCGCCTTTCATTAAAGAAAATATTTATAAAAAAACAGGAGACAGTACCTGTCTTCGAATTAAATATCTGGATTATGAAAATCAGTTATTCTGCCTTTGATATATGCATGCGTTTAAGTTCATTTTTAGGTAAAAAATATAACTTTATTTCCTTTCACTTTATTGCGCCTTCCGATTGGGACTTCTGATGTACCCCCTTCCGACGACCGCATCCACAATTTTGATTAATCTAATCAACTTTGCATTGAAGGATCATTCGATTTTCAAAACATAAGCATCCTGGACTGACTGACAAATAGGTTTCTTTGACCTAATTTTCCTCAAAAGGGAACGTTCACGTTAAAATAGACAACAAACAAAAAATACCTTTGCTTAAGGTAGTAGACCTAGGTTAAGGGACATAACTCTTAAAAATCATAGGTGAGTTTGTTGAAATCATTTTCATAAACAGATTCTAAGCCTCTGAGTAACATAGATGATTTTTTTTATTCTTTTTCACATCAATGCTTAAAAAGCATTGATGAAAATAACTATTTCAAACGTCTTACTGATTTAAAGAGTTATCTCCCTTAACCTAGGTCTACTACCTTAATTAAGGACACTGCTCTTTCCTGGAAGTATGAAGGTAATGTTTAACCATATCAACAAGTGACTGGTCAGCTGGTGATAGTTTGTAATCCTTACAATCGTGCCCATCAGCTGCAGCTATTGCCATGGAGAGCAGTAAGTAATGTTTTGTCATCATTATAAAGTTGGCAGTTCTACAAAACAACGTCAGTAAAAAACATCTGAAAAACGTCACCGATAAAATATTTCTAACAAAATGCGGAAAAGTATTCTACCACCTCCAATCTGCAAATTGTGAAGTTTGAATTATCATTGTATTTTGAAACCTTCCAAAGAATAGAAATTGAACCCCTCTTTAAAAGTATGTCAATTGTAGGTTCAAATATTTATCCTGCAATAGCATTCTGACCTCCGCCGATCATGATATTGAATTTGTATCTGAAAATTGTGAAGTCTAGTCAGAATGCCTACCATGGGATTTTGAACACCCTTTCAAGGCATATCAATTGTAGGTTATATAAATATTAAATATTCATCGTCCCATGGTACTCTCACTCCTCATCTTAGAATTTGCCCCCCCCCCAAACTGAAAAGTGTGAAGTCTGGTCGTTCATGGTATTTTGTCGCTCTACTATGGGATTCTGACCTTTCCAATGTCCGCAAAGTATGTCGATTGTAGGTCAAAAATATTAAATCTTAATTAAATCTCAGTACTGCCATGATTGTACTCTGAATTACTCTGAATTCTGAAATCTATTTATTGATTGTGAAGTTTGGTTAGCCATGGCATTTTGACCCCTTCCGCAAAGGATGTCGATTGTAGGTAAAAAATATTAAATTTTAATCCTTGCATGATTGTACTCAGAACTACCTTAATTGAATTTTGAAATCAATTTATTGATTGTTTGGTTAGCCATGGTATTTTGATCACCATTCACAGGATTCTTAACCCCTTCAAAGAATGTAAATAATTTTTCAAATAATACCGAAGCAGTAATTGTATGTGATAAGAATTTTTTTATCCTACCATAGTACTCTGATCTCCATAATACAATTAGCCATGGTATCTTGAACACTTCCTCGCCATAGCATATCGAAGCCCCTCCTTTAAAGCATGTAAGATGTATTCTTCAGTTTGCATTCTGATCCCCACCTATCTTTTGAACCCCTACCTAAAAACTATGAAATAATGTCAGCCATGATAGTTTCACCAGGTTCCAAAGGGATTTTGAGTCTATTATCAAGGCATGTCATTTGTATGTTAAAATATCAAATATTTATCGTGCCATGTCATTTTAATCCCGAATCTTCAAATTTGAACCCCATCTGATAAGGTTGAATGGTGAATAAAAGGATATGAAGTCTGGTCATCTATTGTATTTTGACCAATCTACCATGGGATTCTGAATCCCTTCAAACTTGTCATCTGTAAGTACAAATATTCAATATGAAAAAGAAAGGAAATGTTTATCCTTCCATTGTACTGTGATTCCCTTTGGAAACCAATCTGAAAACTGTGAAGTTTCGTAAACCATGATATTTTGACCCCTTCCCCACCATTGGTGCAGCACCGCACTTTTAGAAAGCATAAAGCATATCAATAAATTTCATAATGATTAGCGAAGCAAGAATTGTAAGGTAAAACTAGAGGTGCATGGTGCCATCAGAAAAGATGGCCATCCCCGCACTCACCTGTTTGACACGGAAAACAGTCGTCATAGACCCTTGGGGTAATTTTTCTCCACATTTTTTTTAAAAATTGATAGTCACTATTTTTACTAAGAAATAATACAAGGATATATGGTTGCTAGGTAGAATTTCCAAAAATGAGTTTTCTTTGAGACTTTCATGAAATTTACCAAATTTGGAATCAATTATTTTGAAAATCTAATTGGTGAAAATGATTGCCCTAATAGGAGCAAATCCTAACAGTATGGTTGCTAGGTAGAATTCCGAAAAATAAGTGGTCTTTGACACTATCAGGAGATTTACCAAAATAGGAATCAAATATTTTTGAAATCCAATTGGTGAAAATGATTGTCCTAATAGAAACAAATCTTAACAGTATGGTTGCTAGGTAGAATTCCAAAATATAAGTGGTCTTTGACACTTTCAGAAAATTACCAAAATAGGAATCAAATATTTTTGAAATCCAATTGGTGAAAATGATTGCCCTAATAGGAACAAATCCGTACAGTATGGTTGCTAGGTAGAATTCCAAAATATAGGTGGTCTTTGAGACTTTCAGAAAATTTACCAAAATTGAAATCAAATATTTTTGAAATTCAATTGGTGAAAATGTTAGTTCTAATGGAAACAAATTACTACATGTATGGTTGCTAGGTAGAATTCCAAAAAATAAGTGGTCTTTGATACTTTCAGGATATTTTCCAAAACTGGAATCATATTTCAGAATTCTAAGTATTCAAAATTTAATTTTTTCCAAACTCTTGTAAAATAAAATGAAAGCATATGCTAAAAATTAAGAAATATGAGTCTTTAACGTTTTCAGGAAATTTACCAAAGTTGGAACCGGAATCAAAATTCCGAAACTTCATTGCACATCTGCAGACTATATGCAACAATTCTATAACAAAATTAAATCCAAAAATGTAGAAGTTCCACTGAAAAGCTCACATGTGCCAAAATCGACATCTTGGGGCCTCTTGTTTGCATCAAGACTAATTTATAAAATCCAAAAGCTTATTGCATATCTGCAGACTATATGCAACAATTCTATAACAAAATTAAATCCATAAATCCAAAAATGCAGGAGGAGTTCCACTGAAAAGCTCTCTTGTGGCAAAATTGACATCAAGGGGCCTCTTGTTTGCACCAAGACCAATATCAAAAATCCGAAAGCTTACTGCGCATCTGCAGACTATATGCAATAATTCTATAACAAAATTAAATCCATAAATTCAAAAATGTAGGAGGAGTTCCACTGACAGGCCCATAGTTGTCAAAATCGACATCTTGGGGCCTCTTGTTTGCACCAAGACCAATAT